>JARQWZ010001611.1:0-62500 GCA_033150135.1 Gobio occitaniae
CTAAAGAGTGTTTTAGCAAATATATAAATATCCTCTACTAACCATTTTGACCATTTGTGCAAGGTATTTGTGAATCTGATTGAGGTAATAGTTGATTTCAAGCATGTTTCATTTGTTCCCGTTACCGTTGATCTGATTATTTTCAGTTCTGTTGAAGAGTTTATTTCAGTTCGATTGAGCCATCAATCTGATTATAAATGGATTATAAATGGACCCGAACTGACAGAGATCAACTGTTGTTTTTTGTCTGTCCAGGATCTGGCCGTGTTGTCTCATCCCGTTCTGTGTGCATGCCTGCAAGGACGTAGAGCATCGCTGCCCAAGCTGCTCGAGTGTCGTCCATCTGCACAAACGCATGTAGCTCGCTCTATGAGACCCTGAATCCAGACTGATCTTCGTAAATAACATTGGGAGAATTTGATAGAATTGTGTTTGTCTTTTCTGGACTTTTAATGTATGTTAAAGCATGTTTTGAATTTAAAGAAATATATTTTATGTAGCCTATACTCTTCATTGTCATTTTGCACAACTGATAATTTTATTAAACAATTGTTTTACCCTAAAAGTCTGCATAGCCTACGTTTCTTTTACAACAAAACGATTAATAAATCAGTGCATTATTATTATTATTCCACTAAATGCCTTTCCATTGAAATGAACTCAAATGAAAGCAGTGGCACAGATAAAAGGGAAGGAAAAAACGGACCAGCCCATCTGCAATGGGTTTCTTGTGCATTGACTCTTGTTAATCTTGAGTACCTATTGCATCCTTCATATCTCAAAAAAGTCTTTAGTTTTCTTAAAATGTATAAAAGATAGATAAGCTGTACCGACTCTTTCCAAAAACAGCCGAACTCGTGAAGGCGTGCAGTGGGCGAAGCTAAAGACACAGACACACACACACACACACACACACACACACACACGCATACATATATGACAAACACATGCACACACACACACACAATACATTTGTGGCATTATCCCTGGATAACTTTCTATTCACTATACGTTGGTGTTGTTGGCATTATATGCACTTAAGCGCCGATTGCCAACAAAACACAGACATTTGATGCAGTTTCACTCACCGCCTGCGGTTTCCACCCAGGACCGGGAACAAACACACACACTTGCAGAACTCCGGAAACACAAACTGCATCCACTGTTTCATTAACACTGGGTTATTTGGGAAGCTGAACAAGGTTGTCTTTCCCTCACACCAGAAACACACTTCTTTAGTGACATTGTTGATTTTGTGGTCTAAAAACAAAATGGCAGCGCTTTCGTGACCTGAACGAAGCTCGTTGATGGTCGTGCTCTTGCTCTCTCTCTGATTGATGTGCGCACACATTATCCGGGAGAAGTGCCCATACAAGGAATTCCCCCCATTTTGACGTAATACATGGCCATTTTTTCCGAAACTTGTTCGAATCCGGAGTGTATATGGCACAGAAATACTCTGTCATGCGTCCAACACGTTTTATTTTTTATATTTTGGCCATGTTTAGCATTAGAATCAACTCTTTAACAGTGTATATAAGTCAGAATGCATGAAATAGCATTAGACCCCCTTTAATTGTTTTCACGGATCTGTGTGCGCAGGGATCGTTTTGACAGCAATGTCATCTGTACGGCAAAAACTCAAAGGAAAATCTTTTCTGGTTTTAGTATATCGTTGTCATGAAAACGTACCCTAAATCATACTGAAAGCTCTTTTTTTTTTAGAACTTGTTTAGATTTATGGCTTTGATACTTTGGAAAATATATATTTAATATATAATTTAAAAATAGTATTTTATTTTATATCAACTTAAACTTAAATCACTTTTTTTAACATGTCTGTGCTCCAAAGCGTTCAAGATTTACAACAGTTTAATTTGGATTATTACTATGCTCAAAAGTGATTAACAGGTAATAAAAAAATTACTATTCCACGAATATAATTTAGAATCATAAAATCCCTAAGCGCTAATAAAAGAAAAATACTGTAATTTTCTGATTGGTTGGCGTATCCAGCCCTTCATCAAACTTCTCAACACACATCCCGCCTCCGATTGTTTTTAATCAATGTCCAAATCATAAAAAACAGATTAACACTATTTGTGACTAAATTCTGATTGGGGGGTCTCAGCCCACCCCTGCCCATGGCAAGATTTGGTACATTATCTAAATGAAATGATACACCTCTCTCGCTTTGGCTCACCAGCGTTGCCGACCCCTGCATAGAGGCTGAAAGAAGCTGAATGTCATAAAAATACATTTTGAAAGCATTAAGGTATATCACATTAGTGAACTTTAGGTGAAATATCGAGGGCATTTTCCATTGTCAACATCGTAGTGATGTATGAAGCACAGCTCACACAGAAATCACTTTCAAAAATAAATGTTGTGACTGAACATTTAGTGTGCTTCCTTGCTTAAACATTAGATGGCACACTATCTTCTGACTAGTAGCAACATTACCTGTGTTTGAATATCTCATTGTACTTCACTTACAAAAGAATGATTAAACTCTACTATATAGAAAGGCCATTAAGTTATAGAACGGGAGGCTTTTATGAGATGATCCTGTAGGATAGCAGAATAAAACATCAAACCCACAAAGACAAATACATTGTTGTCTTCGCATCCATTAGTGCTATATCCAGTTTCATTGTCCAGCCTTACTGTCCAATTACAAGTGTTCATTTGTTAGGATACATGGAAAACAAACATCATGCTCATTACAGGCTGAAACTGAACCTCTTTCAACAGAAACATGGGATTTAACTGTATTATGTATGGCACGCAGTCAAAGTATTTTTAGTGTGTTTATGTCTATCATTTAAGAGGTCAACAGTCTGAGACAAACTGGATAAGTTGACGGATATGGTTGGGATGGAGATGGACACTGGAGGAGGTGTTAGTACTGGAAAAGCAGGTGTTTTGTCAACATGTTCCCTCTGATCATTCCATCAGGAAGTAAAAATGCAGTTTAGATATCAGGCAGAACTTCCGATTGTACATTAGCATCAGCTTTCAGCTCCACCCATTTCAGTGCCTATTCTGACAGTCTCTTTATCTATCTATCAGTGTCTTTATAGGGAAGTGCATCTGAATTTCCACAGCTCTCCACCGACTGCAGGTATGTGTCATATCATGAGTTTGGGTGTTTTAGACTGAAAAGATATTCTTAACTTTGGATTATGTGCTTCCACAGCCACTTTGTGATGTTTGGATACAGATACAGGTTGTTATATGAAGTCCTGGGATAAATGTGTTTTAAGTTCAACATTAAGAAGGCTGAACTTTTTAACAGATCATGTCAATGTCAAAAGTGGCCATCTTTATATCCATTGTCATCTGTCCATTAGTTAGTTGCTGTGTCAGTAATGGTTGCCTTTGCAGTTGTTTAAACCTTCTCACTTTTAGAAAGTTTGACACGGATGCAAGCCGTGTCGTAATTACGAGATGACAACCTGTGATGTTCTACTCTGAGCTCTTCGGGTTATTCTGCTTTGTTCCAATTCACATTTTAGTCATCCTAAATAGTATTTGAAATTAGAATTTGTGTGTCCCAAATCATAATATGTTGAAATAAGTATCCCAGAGGTACTGGTGGCAATTCAGAAGCCAGATCCGAGCACACTCAAATGGATAATATTGCCAACAACCCATTTGATTTGAACTAGTATAAAACAAATAAAAATGCTGCGTCTGAAATCGCATACTTAATAGTAGGTACACAATTTGGTTTGAAACTTACTTCACAACTGTTAAAAAGTGTGTTCTACATCCGCTATGTTGCCATTATCCTGTGACCTACAGCGTCAGTGGCGTCGCTTCACTGCCATTCACAAATCCTCTCCTGTGGCCTCATGGGATAGTAAAAGTGTCCATTGGATGCGGAAGTCATCGTCCACTAGATGAGTAAAGTGTGCAAACAAGCTTTGATATTGGCTTAAGAAAGCCTAGCCTGAAAGTTTGAAGTGTTTGTAAAAGCGTAAAGGTGTTTGAATCCGTTTGAATCCGTTTTAAAATCTCAAATCGTAAAGGTTTTAAGTCTCTCAGATAAATCTCCTATTTGAAATGAAATGTGAAGAATTTTAACTGTTTGACAGAGCAAACTGGCACTCCCCATTTTAAGCATATGTGAAATTGCACAATCCAAACTTAAGGAAAGTGTAAAAAGCTATAGAAGTTTAAGTTTACTGTAAAAAAAAATCTACTGTACTAAAAAGATTCGGCAGATGGCGGTTATGATTGGTCAGATCGCCTGTCAATCAAACTCCAGGCGAAGGATGACGCACATTGCATTGACTTGTTTTTATGCGTTCTCCTTTAACAAATGAATATATTTCTGTCACAATATCACTTCTATCACAAGACTATTGCCAAATATGGAACCACGAGTCTTAGACTTTTCGACGATAAGTGTTTTGTGAATATTCAACATTTTTGTGGTAACACTTTACTTGAAGTGGTGTGCATAAATGACACCTTCATAATCATGACATGACACATGTCTTGAATATGAAGGAGTTTGTAAGCATGTTTAATGGCAACTGTCATTAAGTGTCATTCGCTCAATTATGTCATTTTTAATGCAAAGATGACATTATTTGAGATGTCTTTGTTATGACAACTTGACATAAACCAATACATCATAACCTGTTAGTGTCTTTGTCATGAGAACTTGACATTACCAAGACAACTAACCTGTCATAAATCTTTTTTTTTCTTTCAGTGGTACAAGTTGAATTTGTCATTAAAATGTCATTAAGTGTTAATAATACTCAAATTGTTTTATAATGGCGTCGTGAATATTTTTCAGTTCATAATGTTTTTTAAAAATAGTTTCCAAAAAACAGTTAATAACAGCATCCCACACATTTATGTTTTCTTGAAATGCATTTTTGCATCATGGATAAGTCTAGCTAAGACACCATCATAATGGCGTACACCTAACCAGTGCTGCCACTCTATCTTTTTGAGGTGAGTTTTCACTGTTGTAAAATAATTTGACAGAGTATTGACACTTAATGACATTTTAATGACAAATTCAACTTGTACCACTGTAGTTTAGGTCAAGAAAAATATTCATGATACTGTTATAAAATAATTTGACAGAGTATTGGCACTTAATAACATTTTAAATGATAAATTCAACTTGTACCACTGTATTAACACTTAATTTGGATAATGTTTAATATTTTAATACTTAAGTTTGATCATTAATCTGCTATGTCATGTTTATGACAGGTTATGTTGACTTGGTAATGTCAAGTTGTCATGACAAAGACACTAACAGGTTATGATGTATTGGTTTATATCAAGTTGTCATAACTAAGTAATGTCATCTTTGCATTAAAAATGACATAATTGAGTGAATGAAACTTAATGACAGTTGTCATGAACATGCATAAAAACTCCTTCATATTCATGACGTGTCATGTCATGATTATGAAGGTGTCATGTCAGTCTTATGCACACCCCTTCAAGTAAAGTGTTACCATTTTTGTTGATTAAATAATATTTAAAAATAAATGTTGTGACATGAAACATGACCCCGCCCACTGGGGGAGGAGCCTGCTAAAAAATGTAAAGTACTGTTTCCATTGTAGTGCAATGTCCAATTTCAAAACGATGAATTTGACGTTTTTACGCTTTCGAATGATACCTAATTTATGGTTAATTACTCGAATATGTGTTAGGAAAAAAATTTGCTCAATAAAAAAAGAGGATCCTGCTAGCAGGGCGGTGACAGTTGCACAGATGCACGTAGCGAAGTGACAGAACGGACTGATCTGTAGCAGTCAGGTGGTACAGAGGTCATGTGGTACGAGTGGACGCTCTCAAGAAACATTTACATTTTCTACGGAGATGATTTTATAAGTCAAATCTGGGTAGTTCTGACATAGCATGAACAAACCTAGATTCTATCACTTTTTCCAAACACATTTTCCACAGACTCATTTGACACCAGGAACATGAACTCCTGAAAGATAAAATGTTGTCAAACTGGCTGATCAGGGGCTCTTCTTTGAGAACTGTCAAGTCACACTAAAAAGAGAATAGCAGTCATGACATTACAAAATATCAAAACAAGCTGCATTTAAAAGAAGACTCACAAGCACACTTTTTGCAGTAAAAAATTTCATAGAAAACATTTTTCATGAGAAAAGCTATACTATTTAATACTTATTTAATAGATATACTGCTCAAAACAAATACAAAAAGTATAGAGACACGTTAGCGGATCAAGTTGATACTTAATGTCCTCTAAAATAACATCTGGAAAAAACTAA
Organism: Gobio occitaniae; assembly: GCA_033150135.1. Lineage (NCBI taxonomy): Eukaryota > Metazoa > Chordata > Actinopteri > Cypriniformes > Gobionidae > Gobio > Gobio occitaniae. The sequence goes on from JARQWZ010001611.1 coordinate 6,288, forward strand.
TGTATGTGCTGCTGTTGGAAGGTGCAGCAAAATACATATCTGAATGCTCAACCAATCACTGCTTTGATTTTCACATTTATCAAAGAGGTACGTGGCAAAAGCTATCCGTTGGCATTCATGTTCATCTCAATAGCACAACTGAACCGCTGTCCCACAGTCCAACTTGTCAGAGGTGGAAAGAGTAACAAAATATTCTACTCAAGTAAAAGTACTATTACTTCAATGAAATTTTACTTAAGTACAAGTAAAAGTACCAGTCTAAAAATTTACTCAAGTAAACGTAAAAAGTAGTTCATTTAAAATGTACTCAGAGTAAAAGTTACTGAGTTACTTTTTTAACAGCAGGGGTGGGGAATCTTCTGTGTAGGGTTGTGGTAGAATGAGATTTTCACGATATGAAAACATCCGTTTCACAGCATCACGGTATTAAATAATTATTTTATAAATAAACTGTATTATTAAATTATGGTTATTGTTATCACCAGTTAAATTGGCATTAAATGAATGAAAACTGATTTTTTTGTGTGTTTTTTTTTGGTTGAACAAATGCTTTATTATAACAAACTTGAAAACATTTGTTTTGTTTATTAAAATTTCAATAAAACATGTCAAATCAACCAAATTCAATAAATGGTTATGAATTAGATTAACAACTTATTTTTATCATTAACTCATTAAAATGTTTAAGAATCCTATGCATTTTTTCTTTTTATGATTTTTATACAAATATATGACCAAAACGGTGGTAATTAAATAAAATGTAACAAACTTTTATCCTTTTATTTTTTGGCAAAGTGCTGCAAAACAGAGATTTTCAAGAGATTTTCAAAAACGTTTATTTTGATGGGTTTTAGTGAAGAGCTGCTTCTGTGAAAACCTGTTTCAGAGTGTATTTCACTGGTTTTTAAAATGTTCATGTGTTCATGTCCAAATATGGTTGAGACGTTAAAACACCACGAGCATCGCGTACTTGAGTAGCCTATGTAGTAGACGAAACGGCGCTGCTCATCACAGAGACAGAACAAGCAGATCATTTATTTATATAGCAGTGTTTTGCTTTAATATTCACAGACCATGTCGCGATTTGATTTATTGTACAGCTCTACCGTCGATGTATTCATTCATCCATCAGTTTGCTTGTTTTACATGATATCTGCGTTATACTGTAAATTAATTGTCGTGACTGGATTCCGGGATTCCCTCTTCATCACAGAAATCACTCGGCCTTAAGTTGAAAACATACCTTTATCTACACAGAGGGATGTTCCCGAACATGTTCTATGCGTTTCCTCATTTGCATCAACATTTTTTGTAACTTTGATAGCCTGTCCTCTAGGACAACACCACATCATTTTTTTCTATATCCAAAGTATTCCCATACTAACTGGTTCATGACGGCGTTTCGCTTTCAGCTCGATCTGCATCACTGACATGTCTTGTCCGTCTCCATCTTTTTGTGATTTTTGCACGTTCTCCCGCCCTTCAATTCAATGCAGTCGTTTCCGGATCGTTTTTTCCCCACTTTCATATTATTTATTTATTTTACTCAGTAACGGATGTGGTTTAAAATGCAGCGAAGTACAATACTTAAAACAAAACATACCTAAGTAAAAGTAAAATTACAGATTTTTAAAACTACTTAAAAAAGTAGAAGTACACAGAAAAACTACTCAATTACAGTAACGCGAGTAAATGTAATTTGTTACTTTCCACCTCTGCAACTTGTTCATTAATTCCTGATTTGTGACGTCAAAGGCAGCAGTCAGTCTCTGTTTGTTATTTTTATTGTTGCTTTGTTGTAGAACTGTACACTGTAAAACATTAACCTGTAAATGAATGGTAAAATACTTGCAAAATCCTGTAGGGTCCACACTACTATGAGTAAAAGTAACATTGACGCAGTGTTGCAGAGAGATAATTGAGTGAATATGTAAGTGGTTGTTAGTGATTAACACCTGCTATTAACAAGAACCACTGAAGGAAACTGGAGAAACAACAAGAAAAGAAAAAGACAAACATTACACATTATTACACTTATTACTAACCAAACTGACTTTATTTCTGTCATACGTCTACAGAAGCTCTTATTGAGAATTAAAGGTCCTGTTCTTCGTGATCCCATTTTTCTAACTTTAGTTAGTGTGTAATGTTGCTGTTAGAGCATAAATAATACCTGTAAAATTATAAAGCTCAAAGTTCAATGCCAAGCGAGATATTTTATTTAACAGAAGTTCCCTTTCAAAGCCTACAGCGAACGGCCGGTTTGGACTACATCCCTGTACATCCGGCTTTAATTACATCAGTAGAGCAGTTTGTCGACTAACCTCGCCCACAAGAATACGCAAAAAAGGGGGCGTGGTCTTGTTGCTCCCGCGTGGAGAAGAGGAAGTGTTGCGTTTGTATAGTGTTTGTCGTCATGTCGTCGAGACAATTTTCATCCCGGCGTCAAGTCACCTTTGTTTGGCTTTCCCAGGGACGCTGTACTTAGAGATAATTGAGCGCATGCATCCCCGTTATGGTAAGAGGCGTGACTTTTCCGGGCAACGTGCGCAAAGCTGCTGTCGAATCACAACACGGGAACCGCTGGCACAATCAGAACTCGTTACGTGTTTCTGAAGGAGGGACTTCATAGAACAGGGAAATCTTTCAAGCCGTTTTGAGGACAGTGAAAACAGCAGTACACAGATAAGTAAATTGTGTGAAAAATACTGTGTTTTTTTACACGCGAAACATGAACACATGTTATATTGCACACTGTAAACACAATCAAAGCTTCAAAAAAACACGAAAAACGGGACCTTTAACAGAAGTTTAGATGTTGGTGTTTAATTGAAAATGTTTGAATTGTTTGCTTTAGTTGCTCTTAAACCTTGTTTTTTTACAAATCTGTTTTCTCTTGCTGCTTTAACAGTGTTTTTGTGAGAAACTACAGCAATCAGTATTAGTATCAGTTATAATTAATGTTTTTTAAACACATCACAAAATCACACACATCATTTTGACACACAGATATAAAAAATCAGCAAATGAACCTCAACAATGATGGCAAAAAAAGTCCGTTCAGCTGCATAACTAATTCATGGTGCAGTGCATGCTGGGAGTTTTGTTGTATGCTGGCATCCAGCATGCATAGCAACATGAAACTTGATTGTCACCATTATTGAGATTCCTTTGCTGATTGTTGACGTCTGCGTGTGTCTAAGTGATGCAGGAGTTGTTTTATGCACTATATGCTTTTAATATCCTGGATCTCTTGCTGTACAATCACAGAGATGCTATAATCAACAAATATAAAACTAAAATACCCATAAAATCTGTGAAGTCTGTGAAGATTATGGCATTGTCACAACAACCAAAAACAATTGATCAACTTCCTCTTGCCGTGATAAAATGTGCTTTATAAACTCACTGTCACAGCAGCCAGAGAAAAACAGATGTTAAAGAGTCAAGAGCCTAACTAAAGAAAACACTGTTTTTACACACGTTATTATTTTCAATAAAACATCAATATCCAAATCTCTCTTAATTCTCAACAAGAACTTCTGTACATGTATGAAGGAAATAATGTCAAACTGGTTTCACACAGTGTGGCTGGAAGTCAGTTCTTGTGTTTCTCTTTTTTCTGGTTTTGTTTCTCTGTCCTTCAGCCTCTGAGTGTCGACTTTGAGCGCTGTTAATTCACAGTATATGCTACTTTCTCGAAAACAAGACATTACCCAGGGGATTTACCCTTTTTTACATCAAGGTTTTACAGTGTATAACATACCATTAAAGCACAGTTTTTCTCATTCACAGATTGTTGATAATGGATAAAGGAGTGTTCCCTCCTCCATATCCTGGACCGCCAATGGTCCAGACCAACATTCCCTACCAGATGCAGCAGGGTTCATATCAAACCCAACCAGGTCAGATGCAGCAGGTTTCCTATCAAACCCAACCAGGTCAGATGCAGCAGGTTTCCTATCAAACCCAACCAGGTCAGACCCAGCAGGTTTCCTATCAAACCCAACAAGGTCAGCAGACCCTCACTCAGATATTTAGTTCAGAGACTATTGGTCATTGGTAACAACAGTGCTTCAATAATGATCTTTTTTGCAGTTCCAATGGCCTCATACTATCCACCGCCCCCACAGATGTCAGTCATGTCATCCAGCGTATCCCAAACAGTCCAGTCATCTGTCATGGGTGAGATGCTTACTGTGTAGTTTAAAGGGAAACTGGAATGTTTCTGCACAAATGCAGTATCAAAAAATGCAGTCCTTACAGCATTCCAAAACACTGCCACCACTTTCTAAACATAGACAAGGAAAAAAATAACTCCTGCTTAATCATAATGACATGACATATTCTTCTGTCCAACTGCGTTGTTTGCCTTAAGATATAAATATGTATATATAATATTGTATTTATGATTTTTCTGGCATTTTGCACAAAATAATCTAAAATAATCATTTAGCAGATTCTTTAAACGAAGCAATTAATCCTAAAGAGACAGTATGAGATGTGTCACCATACATAGCGCAGACTTCTGGAGGGATTTATTTGGGAATGGTGTAGAAATTAACATGTAAAATGTCCCCTACTCAGCGTTTTCATTTTGATGCATTTTGTTTTCCTGGTCAAAATATGCATTTGGTTAGAGGAATCCAAAAATAGACATTGGCAAATGGAGGACTCTTCCTCTTTCTATGGTAGGCCGTACGCTGTTAAAATTGTTTCTCTAACTAGATTCTTGTATCTCTTTCAAAATCGACCAATTTTCTTGACAAAAGCTTTTTTCAAAACATTAGATTCAATAATCATACCCTTTACCTGGGGCTTTAAAGCTCACAGAATATCAAAAATACATTTGCAGAAACCAAGAGAGAGGGGTGGGCTAGGGCTACCCTGCTTTTTGCATTATTACTGGGCAGCAAATGCGAGAGCACTTGTTTATTGGCAGGAGGATTATAATACAGAAATCTCGACTGACACTCCCCCCTGGGTTGCTATTGAAAAAAATGCTGTTAAAAACAGTTTGCTCCCAGCACTTCTCTTTTCAGCCTCTGTATTGCCTGCATCTGTTAAGGTGGATAATTTCATTGTTTCAAACTGTTTGAAAATATGGCATCAAATTAAGAAGGGATGCAGATTACCTGACACGGCTATTTTTGCCCCAGTATCTCGCAATCACACATTTCCCCCTTCTCTCTCAGACACAACATTCAACATGTGGAGGCTGAATGGTATTGTTACCTCAGAGGATTTATATATTAACAAGCATTTTGCTTCTTTTTCTCAATTAAAAGAGACATTTTCTCTTCCCACAACACACTTTTTTTTTACATTTACAGATTCGAAATTATGTGCGTCATGCAGTGCCTAATTTTGAGTCTCTGCCGGAAGAAAGAAGGATTTATAGGCTATTGTTGGGCTCGCCTGATTCCAAACATTTAATTTCAGATTTTGTAACTGTTTTCTAAAGACATTAGTTATTCTAGAAGGAAGAATAAGATATACAGTTTCTCTCTCTCTGTCAGACTATAATGTGTCTGTACAAAGTACCATTATTGATATAATATTATTTACAGAATGATTATTGCTAAGAGCATCATTCTAAGACTCTGGAAATCTGTTGATGTTCCTCAGTTTAAGACCTGGTTGACCTATATTACTGGAATATTGCACATGGAAAGAGTCCGGTATAGAGTTATGGGTAATCTTGATCAATTTTACAATATGTGGCAACCATTTCTGGATCATCTTAACCAGTTTAACACTGACTCTGATCAGTAATGGAGGGAATAGTATGCTGTCTGCTCTTCCCTACGGAGTGCTTGTTTGTTTGAGGTTTATTGCTGAAACTGCATACGCCTTGGTTGATCTTAGTTCCCTTTTTGTTTTTTTGTTTTTACTCTTTGGTTTATCTTTTTTTTTTTTTTTTTTTTTCAAAGGATGAGTATGATGATAATAATTATTTAAAATGTATATTATTATTACTATTATACTATAATTTATTGATTTGTGTGTGTATATATATACACTCACCTAAAGGATTATTAGGAACACATACTATTACTGTGTTTGACCCCCTTTCGCCTTCAGAACTGCCTTAATTCTACGTGGCATTGATTCATCAAGGTGCTGAAAGCATTCTTTAGAAATGTTGGCCCAAAGTGATTGGATAGCATCTTGCAGTTGATGGAGATGTGTGGGATGCACATCCAGGGCACGAAGCTCCCGTTCCACCACATCCCAAAGATGCTCTATTGGGTTGAGATCTGGTGACTGTGGGACGGCCATTTTAGTACAGTGAACTCTTGTCATGTTCAAGAATGTCCAATTGGCACTAAGGGGCCTAAAGTGTGCCAAGAAAACATCCCCCACACCATTACACCACCACCAGCAGCCTGCACAGTGGTAACAAGGCATGATGGATCCATGTTCTCATTCTGTTTACGCCAAATTCTGACTCTACCATCTGAATGTCTCAACAGAAATCGAGACTCATCAGACCAGGCAACATTTTTCCAGTCTTCAACTGTCCAATTTTGGTGAGCTCGTGCAAATTGTAGCCTCTTTTTCCTATTTGTAGTGGAGATTAGTGGTACCCGGTGGGGTCTTCTGCTGTTGTAGCCCATACGCCTCAAGGTTGTGCGTGTTGTGGCTTCACAAATGCTTTGCTGCATACCTCGGTTGTAACGAGTGGTTATTTCAGTCAAAGTTGCTCTTCTATCAGCTTGAATCAGTCGGCCCATTCTCCTCTGACCTCTAGCATCAACAAGGCATTTTGGCCCACAGGACTGCCGCATACTGGATGTTTTTCCCTTTTCACACCATTCTTTGTAAACCCTAGAAATGGTTGTGCGTGAAAATCCCAGTAACTGAGCAGATTGTGAAATACTCAGACCGGCCCGTCTGGCACCAACAACCATGCCACGCTCAAAATTGCTTAAATCACCTTTCTTTCCCATTCTGACATTCAGTTTGGAGTTCAGGAGATTGTCTTGACCAGGACCACACCCCTAAATGCATTGAAGCAACTGCCATGTGATTGGTTGATTAGATAATTGCATTAATGAGAAATTGAACAAGTGTTCCTAATAATCCTTTAGGTTAGTATATATATATATATATTATATTATTATTTATTTATTTATTTATTTATTAATTTGTCTTTTCTTTAACCTTTTTGTAAAATGTTAAAATCATAATAAAAATACTATTTAAAAAAAATGCATTTGCACATTGTATTCGTAACATATAAAGAAATCTTGTTGGAAGAGGTTGATTTTATAGTATGATATCTGAGATGTCTGACACTACACTTTTTAGACTTTTAATACATTTTAAAAGAATTAAGAACAAAAAAGAACAACATTGAGCCATAATTATGAGATAAGTCAAAATTATGTCATAAAAAGGCATAATTATGACATTAAAAAGTAAAAAGCCCATAACCCAGATAGCAAGCCACCATCAAAACAACGTTAAATCAATGTTAATGTGTCAATGTAAACTGCATTGAATCAACATCCGTTTGCACCCACAATTAATGTTTAATCCAAAAATCAATAGTAATGTCATTGAATCATGTTACAATGTGATGATGGTTCAACATCATGCTTTGCACAATATGAAACACCACAACTGACTTAAAGCCACACCGCCTGAAATGAATATAAAAGAAGACAATAAATCTCTTAAGATCTGCAGAAGTTCTTGTTGAGAATTAACAGAGGTTTAGATGTTATTGAAAATGATGGTGATCAGTGGTGATCAGTGTTTCATTTATGTGGGAACTACACTGAAAAAAATGATTAGTTGAATTTACTAAAAAATTAAGTGGTAGGGTTAAGTGGTTACGTAAGTGGTCGCAATCAATTTATTTTATCTCAATTTAAACAAAAACACATGCAATTCCCATAAAACCATTTCATTTTTTTTTTATTAAAATCAAAAAACTAAATTTAAATTATTTAAACGAGCACAAATTAATTATGCTTAATTGAATCGGGCCATAATAATTTTTTTCAGTGTATGAATTATTACCAAAGTATGATTTTTTTTCCTTATGTGGTGGAAATGAGCTTCCATAGATAATATTACCTCAAAAAACAATTAATTAAATTCAGTTAGGAACTCTGGGAAACTTGGGCCTTGTCAGTTCTGACTTATAAAACTCGATGTTTTGTTTCACAGCACCACCGGCCATGACTTCATCCACTGTAACTCAAACTGTCCATTCAAGTACACCTGCTGTTGGTGAGTGTCGATGTCTTCAGTTATGAGACTTTCTGTTTAACTGCCAACCAGGATGCTTCAGTATAAGACTATAAAATGAAAAGCAAAAGTTTACAGGATAAAAATTTCCCTTATCTCAAGTTTGAAGGAATTCTACCACTTTCTGGTTCTGTATGTTTTCTCTTTCAGCTCCAGTGATAGTTTACAACCAACAGCCCGCCGTGTCCACCGTCACACACATGGTCCAGTCAACACCTGGTGAGCAGAGATTCATGTGTTCAAACACTAGAAGGTTTCAGCATGCACATGATGCACCTGTAGATTACTATACTGGAGGTTTATGATCATATTATATGTATTTTTCATAAATATTACCTATTTTTCTACATATGTAGCAGTGATAGTTATTCCACCACAACTGTCTGAAGTTCCTGGGCGGATGAAATGTCCTTGCTGCCAGCAGCAGATCGTCACGGAGACGGCATACATTAATGGATCGATGGTGTGGGTCATTTTTGGAACTCTTGGCATATTAGGGTAAGAATATTCACAGAATTCTCATGTATAGATTTCTGGGAAAAAATCGGATTCAATTCAGTTCAATTCAAATTTATTTGTATAGCGCTTTTCACTATACATTTCGTTTCAAAGCAGCTTCACAGAAAATTCATCTACATTACAATTTAAATTGATTTGTACTTGTTATGCATTTCAGAAATGCACATATACAAAGCACACAGATTAGCTAACTATCTATTATTAATCAATATAATAATTATGACACAGAAATAAGAATACATGTTGTTAATGAATAGGGTATATAGAGATGAGCAAGGGTGTGTGTTGATGCAGAGCTGCGTCATCTGAAGTCCTCGCAGGAGCTGAGTCGTCTCTTCACAGGTGTTGGTCATCTGAAGTCTTTACGAGAAGCTGGATCCAGACTGGAGCTGACAGACTCTCTAGTTCCCTCGGGATGGGCGTCCCAAGATAAAACAGAACAGAAAAATAATTAACATAGCTGCTGTTCAAGGCATTAAGCAAAGATGATCATGTGCATTTATATAACTATAGAGTACAAGGTTAGGAGCATCATGTGAATGCCTGGCTAAAGAGATGCGTCTTTAATCTAGATTTAAACTGGAGGAGTGAGTCTGAGCCCCAAACATTATTAGGAAGGCTATTCCATAGTTTAGGTGCCAAATATGAAAACGTTCTTCCTCCTTTAGTTGACTTAGATATCCTCGGTATTACCAGAAGCCCAGAGTTTAGTGATCTTAAAGATCGTGATGGGTTATAAGGCGATAGAAGATCAGTTAAATACACAGGAGCTAAACCATTTAGGGCCTTATAGGTCAGTAGCAACACTTTATAATTGATACGAAACTTAACAGGTAACCAGTGTAGAGATGTTAGAATTGGTGTTATGTGATCATAATTTCTAGACCTAGTAAGAACTCTAGCTGCTGCATTTTGGACTAATTGTAGCTTGTTTATTGAGGAGGCAGGACAGCCAGCTAGTAGTGCATTAAAGTAATCTAGTCTAGAGGTCATACATGCATGAACTAACCTTTCTGCATCAGAGACAGATAGCATGTTTCGTAGCTTAGCGATGTTTCTGAGGTGGAAGAAGGCTGTTTTTGTAGTATTTGAAATATGATTTTCGAAAGACAAGTTGCTGTCTAATATAACACCCAGGTCTTTAACTGTAGCAGATGAAGTAACAGTACATCCTTCTAAATGTAAGTTATAATTTAAGAGATTCTGTGTACCAGTTTTTGGTCCAATAAGTAATACCCCAGTCTTATCTGAATTTAGTAGGAGAAAATTACAGGTCATCCAATATTTTATATCTTTAACACACTCTGTTAGCTTGGATAATTTAGAGATTTCATCTGGTCGTGCTGAAATATATAACCGAGCATCATCGGCATAACAGTGGAAACTGATTTCATGTTTTCTTATAATATTACCAAGTGGCAGCTTCCCACCACAATGGTGACTTCAAATGAAACATAAACATCAACATCTAAAGCTCTGTTAATTCTCAGTAAGAGCTTCTGTAGACGTCTGACAGAAATAGTCAAAGTGTGTCTTATGTCTGTGATTAAGGGCAGCACCAGTGTCTCAGTGGGAAACACTGTCTCCTCACAGCAAGAAGATCCTGGATTGAATCCCACGATTCTCTCACGATCCAAAGATGTGTGAATTACAGATGATAAGTTGTCTAAAGTGTCTAAAGGTGTGAGCTAAGTTTCTTTTATTTTCCTGATTTCTGGACAAACACACACTGTCTGTGAGTTGCTTTCCAATTACAAATGGAAAATATGTCCACAATGAGCACATTTGAACTAGTTTTTAACCTTGAGGTTCCATGAACGTCTATATCGGACGTGCAGAACACGTCAAAAACAGACGTCATAAAAACGTTCATTCTGGCTCCTCAGTGGACGTCTTTTCAACGTCCGCCTCTAGGGGCAAAGACATTGAAAAGACGTCTTTTGGACATAACTTTGCTCAGTGGGTTACTTCCTCTACTTAAGACGCACTTTTTCATTGCGTCTCTTTCCATGGTCACTCTGTTGAGGATCTTGTGTGTTAACCAAAAGAACATACTCAGGGTTGAACTTACTCCCGGAAGTTTTTGGAACCAGCATACCAAGCATTGTTTGGGTTAATCAACCGAGATTTTATGTGACAGTAAGTTAACCTTGCTTTCTGGAAAACCCTCTGAACAAGGAACTTCTGACAGCTCCGGGGCTTTGTGTGAATACTACAGGTTATACTTCTGCATTTTTGTATCACGTCCACAGACAGTCAGATCGACAGAACAGTTATTGTAAAGGCAGGCTCATCGTCGCTGAAAACTGTATTGGACTCTGTCTACTCTTTAAATTGCATTATGGTAAAAATGGAAAACTGTAGCAACAGATTTTTTAACTGTATGCGACAAAATCGGAAGTCTTTGATTGTTAGTTTGACAAGTTGACCGGCAGCCGATTAATGACTGCTGCGATCAAATTTTACCTCAGACTAAATTCTGGCAGTGTCAGAAGATTTGGCGCACAATCCTGCAGTGTGACTTCTCCTAAGTTGTTCCAAACCTGTATGAGTTTCTTTGTTCTGCTGAACACAAAAGAAGATAGAGTGAAGAATGTTTGTAACAAAGCAGATACCATTGACTACTATAGTATTTTTTCCCTACTATGGTAGACAATGGTTGCTCTATCTGCTTGGTTACAAACGTTCTTCCAAATATCTTCTTTTGTGTTCAGCAGAACAAAGAAACTCATACAGGTTTGGAACAACTTGAGGGTGAGTAAATGATGACACAATTTTCATTTTTGGGTGAACTATCCCTTTAATGACAACTGAGATCTTACAGTGTGACATGGCTTACAGCGGGGATCATGTTTGTACGACTATTATAAATCGCACAGTGTGCACCCGGCTTTAGTCTAGGGAGTCTGCTCTGTATTTTCTACTGCACAAGAGGCGCGATCAACGGGCATAGTTCAAATGACTCTGTACGCAATTGGATAGTCCTTCAATCAATCAGACCAACGATCCATCGCTTCTCTATCTGTCATTGTGTTAAACCCACCAATAACGTGCCAGGTGGATAAGCCGGTTTGTGATTGGTCCCAGCAAATTTGTAACAGAAACAGGGTAGAAAAATGGGAAAACCCAGCCCGATCTGCCGGCGATTTGATTTCGCCTTGCAGCTCAGGCTGGGTTTTCCCAGTATACGTATCCATAGCAGAATGGTGGGAGAGGCTTTTCGACGGCAACATGCCCAGTGCATTATGGGTGTTGAAGTTTTCCTATATTTGGCAAAAGGAAAGAAAAACCTGTTTTCTCTATTCAGGTAGCATCAGTTTAAAAAATGTAGTCTTTCTACAGTATAGACAGCCAAGCCGATCTTTTCTAATGAAATCTGAGAGATTTCTCTCTCTTTTGACAGCTACAGAACTACCACTTTAACGCTTAACCTTTAACATTTTCTTTTATGACATTATTATTTCTTTTAAATATACTTTTGAAATTTCTTTTTCAGAAGGAAAGGGACCATGTGAGCGGCATGTAAAGCGACCAATCACAGATTGTTTGTTTTATTTTCATTTTGCCACTTAAAGGAACACTCCACCGTTTTTAGAAATAGGGCTTATTCAACTTCTTTCCTACATTTAGATATGTGGGCAAATGCATTTTTGTCTCAGTGCATGCATTGTTTTAGTTTGGCAGGGTCGCCGCTAGCTTAGCTTAGCATAATGAATGGAATCCTATGTTGCCAGCTAGCATGTCCCAAGTAAAAGTGATAAAAAAAATAAAAAAAACACCTAATTACTTCTTGTGGCCTGCGTATTTACAACGAGTACAAATAGCGATGCAGATTAAGACTAGGCGATTTCCTATGCAGATATTGACTTGGGACTATATTATGGGGAAGCACAGGCGAAGCACTGCTACTTACTCGGGACATAATAGCTGGCAACATAGGATTCCATTCATTATGCTAAATTAAGCTAGCGGCGACCCTGCCAAACTAAAACAATGCATGCACTGACTGAGACAAAAATGCATTTGCCCTCATATCTAAATGTAGGAAAGATGTTGAATAAGCCCTATTTCTAAAAACGGTGGAGTGTTCCTTTAAGGTTGGACAAATCTGTCCAAAAGTACAGCTTATTTCACAGACACATCTCAAAGCGAGTAATTTTTTTGGGATATATAGTTGCCAAATAACTCAACGAAGAACCACTAACCACAAAGTATATCAGAAGAAAAGAGAGTTTAACACATTTTTTCTGTTTTGTTTTGTCTGTCCAGGATCTGGCCGTGTTGTCTGATCCCGTTCTGTGTGAATGCCTGCAAGGACGTAGAGCATCGCTGCCCAAGCTGTAAAAGCCTCCTCTATGTGTACAGACGCATGTAGCTTGTTCTGAAGCCAAGAAAATCTGAACAACCAAAAGAAAACTTTACTGGCATAATCATATATATATCATATATATCATAATCATATTAGAAGAATTCCCCATATGCAAAAAAACGTATTAAATCACATTATACAGACTTTTTGAGAGCATACTATCAGACATAAAACCTGACGGAGTTGACAAAATTGAATGTTTTTCCACCTTAATTATGGGTTGTACAGTGGAGCGGTTTAGTTTTTTTCCTCAGTTGCCTTATAAACATATTTTATCCCACAACTATTTACAGAAACTATTACACTGCGATGACAGAGTTGACATGTTAAAGCTGTGACCGCAAAGACTTCAATATTGTTTGTTTAAAATATTAAAAAAATCTATAACTTCCAGGACTGTGTCCTACTGTGAGATCACAATGAGCAGGAAATAGTAAGTGCTCCTCAGAGTTAAAGCTGCCCATGACACTGCCTGATTTATTCAGAATTATAAAAATACTGACGGAGTTGACGCAAAGTGAGGACACAACTTTTATAGCTATTTTTAAATGGAAACTATAATTCAATATTTACTTGTTTTATTGTTTGATATCTTAAAGATTTCTGCCTTTTAATGTAGCCGTGTATTTTTTAATTTTCTGCATTTTTAAACACTTTGTTTGGCAGTTTTACATTGTGACCTCATGCTGAGGACAGGTTAAATTACATTTATAGAGTGGGTTTTTAAAGTAATACTAAATAAAGTATTTAAAAGAATAAGCAATAAACGTCCTGAGTATACCAATTTCCTTTAGATGTAACTTTTTAAGAATATATATATATTGTGTTGACATTCTTACTTTTTAACATAAATGGCTTTTTTTGTGTGTGGGACATGTTTTGTCCCTTATCTCAAGAATCAGTGACTTACAAAAGTCCACTTTTATCTAAATATTCAATAACCGAGTGGACCAAATATAAATTTAAAGGAAGATTTAGGTTGCCCACTATTCATAAATTGGCATTCATTAAGTTGAATACAGCCTTGCGTTTGTGTGGGGATGCATGATAACTCAAAAACAAAAATCCTATACTAGGACGCTGTCTAGTGGCTTATAAATGAAACAACAACAAATGAAACCTCCATAGAACCTGCACAACCTCAATTTAATAAAGTCCATATTTTAATCTAAATATTCAGAACTGGGAGGACCAAAGATACATTTAAAGAAAGAATTTGTGTGGCTATTCATAAATTGGTCATTGCAATGCATTGAGAGAAAAGAGGATCGGGGAAATAAATAAAATGGAAAACCATAAAATTTTGTTTTAAAAATTACCTTTTGACTTTACAGTATCACATTAGTTATCACAAATAACTGGAATGAGTGTGTGTGTGCATGAGTGCAGAAGAGCGCTCTGATTCAACGGTGTTCAGTCAGCGCCTCAGGGCTTCATCCTCTTACTGTGATTCTACATCACTACAATATCCACTGCAGGAGAACGAAGACACTAAAGCTCGACTTGACCTGACATGACAGTTTTGTTTCAATTACTCAGAGAGTACGAAGCAATTGTTTTAGAATAAAATAATTATTTACAAATAATATTTGTAATTATTTCATTTTTTATTTTATATATATATAAGCAATATCACATGAGTAGCAGTGTGATATGGCTGTATAGCTATCACAAGGCCACAGACAGAGAGCCGTGATATTGCATTTATACAACAGTTTGACGGCACAAGTGAGTAAATAAATCTGAAAAAACAATGGAGTGTGTTTAAAAGCCCTCTTTTGTGTGGAACTACTTCCTTCCGCCACGGATTCAAATCTCAAGTTGAAGGTTTGACAGTTGAGCCCAAGCCTCCGTTACCAATTCTAAAACATAAGAACTATTAACGAAGGAGTCGCTTCATAGAAGCTTATTGTTTTATAGAGTATTATTATGAGAGAAAGATCGACTAAACGAGTGTATTCTTCAGGTCGATGTCCATAATATTATATCCCATTAAAAAAGTTTGAATGTCCGCTGAGGAAAGCGATATCTGTTGTCTTTGTCCTTTTAAAAGATTGACAGAGCTTGAAATAACTTCCTTGTTTAAAACCAGTCACTCATAAAGACAGTCTTTGCAACCATCTAATGGTTAATAACGTAACTGAAGTCGACTATTGCGATTACTGACGGACCCTTTCTCAATACCAAATATGGCATAGTAAAATTATATTTATTGAACAATAATATTTAAATTAACAACAAAAGCCATTATAAAAGACGATAGGAAATAAAACACAAACAAACAATTTAGTCAAACATACAAAAGCAACGCTCTAGTAGGCCATGCATGGCTTAAGTTAAATATAAGCCTAAATATAAAGTTATGAACCTTAATTTTCCCCTTAACCAAAATGTATTTGCTCAGGAACATTAATAAGTTATAAATCAATAAGACCAAAGATTGCACGTTTAATAAACCCCAAATGAATTATATCTGTTTAACCACTATCTACATAAGAGACAGCTGCAAATTCCCGGAGCACTGGCCGAGATGAAGCTGTTCTTGGCGGGTACACTCTCAGAAAATAAAGTACATAATTGTACCTTTAGGGGTACAATGGCTTGTCACTGGGGTGGGACCCTTAAGGGTAGGCAAGTTCGGTCCTAGAGAGCTGATGTCCTGCAGAGTTTAGCTCCAACCCTACTAAGCCACAACAGTATAAAACTCATGGCTCCCAGCATGCATTGCAGCATTAAGTATGTCACCATTGTTGAGATTCATCTGCTGATTCTTGATATCTGTGTGCATCTAAACTTTCCCCCCTAGAATGTGTTTAAAAATCAGAATTCAGAATGCCTGATCTGTGGTAAGAAAGTATTGTTGGTGAAAATTATTTATTAATAGTTTTAGTCAGTGATGAGTTCAGTCAAACATTTTTCTTCATGATAATTTTTATTTATGGCTTCTTTTGATTTGAACAGATTATGTGTTTTGTTAACACTAACAAAAAACACAAACTGACATAAAAATCCAAGTCAAACTACCCAACAAAATGAAACACTGACATCCATAATGGTGACCAAACATGTTCAATAAAGCAACATCTAAACCTCTGGTCATTCTCAATAAGAGCTTCTATAGACGTCTTTCAGGGTTGGCGCCAAACTCTGCAGGACAGGGACTCTCTAGAACTGAACTTGCCTGCCAATGATATGGTTGTACCCTAAAGACCAATTGTGTACCTTTAAAGGTAAAGTTATACGTTTTGTTCCCCAAGGAACAAAATTGCACCTCCACTGTACCTTTTTTTCTGAGAGTGTACATGAGCGCTGAGCGGCCGCTGACGGCCTGGAGCTCGCATCTGCGGAGAACAAACTGTAAAATAGGCGCAATGTTTGTCACATATTTGAGATCCAAATAACTACATTATCTCCTAAAAAACTGTCAAAGGTAAATTTTGTGACACAACAACAATAGCATTTTAAAAACTTATGGTTGATTTGCTCGACCAGTGATACAAAAGGTGAAACGGTTATAGTGCTGTTATCACTAGAATATTACATGACTGGAAAAGGCTCTCAGCCAATCAGATTTGAGAACCAGAAAGAACTGAGTATTATATATACACTCTAAAATCCAAGTTGTTCTTACTAAGCCTTTTTTAGCAAGCTTTACTTAATGTCCAATAATTTGTTGAATTTACTTAAAACTATTTAGTAATCTGAACTATTTACATGATATGCCTTCATTACTTAGAAAACCTAAGAAACATTACATGACTGGTTTGAGTACCATTTTGGCAAAAAAAACAACAACAACAAAAAAAAACAGCCGGGCAAAGGGTTTTTGAGGCGGGCCAATTTTTAATAGACTTTTCACTCATTTCCTCCACATCTTCTTAAATTGATGAAGCGATGCAACAAGAAATCACAGTTACCTGATTTTTAAAAGGAAGTGAAATAATAAATAGTGTGTGTGTGTGTACACTGTATGTGAGTTAATGATAGATAACAATTATATTTCATGTCAAATAATTATCTTTTCACATTTTTTTGCTAACACTTGGCATAAACTTTTAATTGGGTTAATATAATCCCTCTATATATGTGACAATATCTTGCAATTGCCCAATGACCATGCTTGAGTCACACACAGACTTCAACATTCAGCATGCAAAACAAAGGTAACAAGGTTTTTTCTTATTATTTATTTTTATTATTAATAATGCCTTTACAATTTTATTTGCTGTCGTTATTGGGGTTATATTGACAAAAGACAAATGGTAAAATAAAGCCAAAAATAGTAAATCAAAGCAATTAATTTATTCATGTCGCAATGCACTCTGGGAGTACACTTCCTCAGATCACAGATAGAATTAAGTTGACAAAACTTAAACGGTTTAAGTAAGAACAACTTGAGGCAACGAGTTTGCACAATTGAATGAAACTGAACAGATTTGTTTTTACGGTGTATATGTTTTGCAATTGAATTTAACTAAAACAGAAAATTGTATGAATATACCTTTTATTTGATATAACAAATTAAAAAATAAAACAATTCATATAAACTTAAATTACATAGCAAGTTGAACTTAAATATACTATGTGTAATAACTACAAAGTAATTGATATTTCTTATTATTTTAAGTTAAATTAACTTTTTAAAATTAATATGAATTTTAAATTCACATTACTTAATTTTTTTAGGGCAACCAGTTTCCTCAAATTTTTAAAGTAAATTCAACTTACGCAGGTTAACAGTGACCTTACCAGAACGTTAGCCAAAGTTCAAACTTTCCCTGTGTTAGCGAAGTATGTATTGTACAAAACAAGTATGGTCTTGCCCTATTTAAAACATTCAACTCTCAAGTTCTCCTGCATGAGTGCACTTTAGCAAGTCATCTGAATGCAGCTTAACCTAATCTTCGTCAAGCACTAATCTGGAGTCCTGCGTTACGGTGTACTGACGCATATCTGTGTGTGTGTGTGTGTGTGTGTGTGTGTGTGTGTGTGTGTGTGTGGCCCAAGTAAACCCTTCATAATGGAGACAAAATGTCCCTACAAAGATGGCAATATCCGAAATCCTTGTCCTTGTGGGGACTTTTTTGGCCCTGTGAGGAAAACAGTTTATAAATCACACTAAGTGATGTTTTTAGAAAATGCAGAAAGTTGTGTGATGGGTAGGTTTAGGGTTAGTGTGTGTGTGTGTGTGTGTGTGTGTGTGTGTGTGTGTGTGTGTGTGTGTGTGTGTGTGTGTGTGTGTGTGTGTGTGTGTGTGTGTGTGTGTGTGTGTGTGTGTGTGTGTGTGTGTGTGTGTGTGTGTGTGTGTGTGTGTGTGTGTGTGCGTGTGTGTGTGTGTGTGCGTGTTTTTGTGAAATATCAGGACACAAATGTGTATAATGACATGGGTATGACATGGGTAATACAAAAAGAGGGTGAAATATGAGGACGTTCCCCATGTCCTCACTTTTCAAAATGCTTATAAATCACACAGAATTAGGGTTTTTTTTCACAGAAAGTGAACTGCACAGTCTCCTGTGATCGGTAGGTTTAGGGGCAGGGGCAGTGTAAGGGGATAGAAAATACGGTTTGTACGGTATAAAAACCATTACGCCTATGGAATGTCCTCACATTTCACAAAACCCCCCCTGTGTGTGTGTGTGTGTGTGTGTGTGTGTGTGTGTGTGTGTGTGTGTGTGTGTGTGTGTGTGTGTGTGTGTGTGTGTGTGTGTGTGTGTGTGTGTGTGTGTGTGTGTGTGTGATGGGTGGTTTAGGGGTTGGTGTAAGGGGAGAGAATATACAGTTTGTACAGTATCAAAATCATTGTCTTTGGAAAGTCCCCATTAAACATGAAAACACAGCGTGTGTGTGTGTGTGTGTGTGTGTGTGTGTGTGTGTGTGTGTGTGTGTGTGTGTGTGTGTGTGTGTGTGTGTGTGTGTGTGTGACTATGTGACTGTGTGTGTGTGTGTGAGAAAGGCCTCAAGCTTATTCACTGTGATAACTGGTTAAATATTCAAACTAGAATAATAACACCTACACATAATGAAGGGATAGGAGACGTTTCTAATACTCTGATGGCTCACTGCACCACTGGACGGGATTATCTGAAGGCTACTTAAAGAGACACGATCACACACACACACACACACACACTACAGTACTGAACACGTATGACCTGAAGCGCTGGGATCTTTATTACATAAGACTCCCTCAAGTCACTGCACGTGGACACACACCTGGCCGTGTAAGTGGACAGTCAGCTGTCGGTGACAGAAAGAGGTCTAATCGGAGATCTTTAGGCCAGAAGTTTGAGCGTTTGGATCATCATGACAGTGTGTGAGCAAGAGAAGAGTTTTGCTGTGGTTTATTTATAGGCTCTGCATCAACAGCAGTGACAATGCTGCGAATGAAGCCCTTCAGAGAGAGAGACGCATGTGACAAGTGAGGATGGACTACAGCGGTCCGGCGCGCTCTATATTCACTCAGACGTGAATCACACTCTCTCCTGCGCGCAGCAACAGCAAGAGGAGCCTCAAGAAGAGCCTGGGAGAAAGAAGAAGAGCGATAAAGAAAGAAGGATGCTCTCTTACAGGTGTAGTGTGTAGGTGTGAAACTGTCTGCCGCAAGATTTCAGGATTCAATGTCAGCGCACCAGAGTGTGTTTTTCAGGATTATTCCCACAACACGATAAGAAGAGATTTGGCTTGTGGGAATGCGTGTAGAAGCGCTCCAGCACTAATAAATCGACTAGTGCTTCAAGGCTTTATCTAAAATACAATCTGAACTGGTCTGGTGAGTAACACCCATCGTGTCTGTCAGTGGTTTATATAACTGTTTTGTCTGCAGATTTATTCTTAGTTCCTCGTGATTTTGCTGTGTTTAAGTATCTCCTATACATTTGATCCTAAAGTTGTATATGTTTTTGAGGATGTGTGTGTGTGTGTGTGTGTTTCTGGCTATATAAATTGCGTGCAGCTCCATCTAGGCCAGCCCACGCGCGCCTCTGGTTGCCATAGCAACTGTCGGGGTTTAAAAGGGGTAGAGGATGTGAGACAAAGTGGAAGCTCATCTTTACACTCGGCTTTTACAACTCAGCAGCAGAGGATGGGCTAATGCATCTGCAAAATTTAGTAGCCCAACCGTTATTTAACCAGGTAAAAGGACTAACAGGGACAAGAGTGGCCTTGCAGACAATGAGATAAAAATAAATATGGGCTCGTCTTGTATTCCTGTGAAAAACAAACCATCACAAGGTGAATTTGTTGACAGGAAAATAAATAAGCCAGAGTTAAGGCCTGTTCACACCAGGACGATTTTCGCGCACGTTTATCGCTGACGTTTAACGGCTCGTGACTAAACAATGGGCGCCAATGTGAGTGTTCACACCGACATGCAAAAGGCCAGGCGTAAAAGCGTCATTTAAAAAAAACGCCTCGGGTTGGTTTTTTATTTTGGCGCGGCGCGTTAAAAACTGGCCGACCAATGAGATCAGCGCTTTTGTTCACGTGCCTGGAGCTGCTGAAGTGACAGGAAAACACCACTTGGTGGCGCTCAAGCACAAAATCGGTCTTACCGAGCACACATTGATACAACGAAGAGGAAGTAAGTAGACAAAGAAGAAGATGAGCTGCTAATGCTTCCTGCCAGTTAGGAAAAAGTGTGTGAATGGTTTTGCCATAGACATAATATATCTGTGGTTTTGGCAAGCATGTAAATACTGTCTCTCTTCTTCTTCTGTGTGACAAGCGAGTGTCAGAAGCGCAAAGTGCCGCAGCGCCACCTTGTGTACCGGGAGCGCATCTACTGAATGTGCACGTTCACTCGGCGCATCGCCAGTGGAAATCGCTTGGGTGTGAACACTCAAGATGCGCCGAAAAACGCTGGCGATAAGCGCACACGATATTCGTCCCGGTGTGTACAGGCCTTTAAACCTCAGATGGATTTATGAATAACCTGTGTGAGTTCTTCTTGCACATAAAGTGTGGTATTAAAATTACATTCATGTTCTCCATCATGTTCTTTTTACTTGAATGTAAAGGAACAAGCCACTTTTTTGACATTAGGCTCATTTTCCAGCTCCCCTAGAGTTAAAGGGTTAGTTCACCCAAAAATGAAAATTCTGTCATTAATTACTTCCCCTCATGTCGTTGGACACCCGTCAGACCTCTGTTCATCTTCAGAACACAAATGAAGATATTTTAGTTGAAATCTGATGGCTCTGAAAGGCCTCCATTGGCACAATGCACTTTACACTCTCAAGACCCTTAAAAGGTACTAAAGACGTCGTTACAAAGTCCATCTCACTACAGTGGTTCTAAAATAACTATAAATCGGCGACAATAGTTTTTGTGCGCAAAAAAAACCTAAATAACGACTTATATAGTGATGACGATTTCAAAACACGGCATCATGAAGCTTCAAAGCGTTATGAATCAGTGAGTCGAATCATGATTCGGATCGCGTGTCAAACCGCCAAACTGCTGAAATCGCGTGACTTTGGCGATTCAAACCGCTGAATCGACTCACTGATTCATAACGCTTCGAAGTTTCATGAGGCCGTGTTTTGAAATCAGCATCACTATATAAGTCGTTATTTAGGGTTTTTTTGCGCACAAAAACTATTCTCGTCGATTCATAAAGTTATTGTAGACCCACTGTAGTGAGATGGACTTTGTAACGACGTCTTTAGTGCCTTTTAAGGGTCTTGAGAGTGAACCGTGCATTGGAGGCTTTTCAGAGCCATCAGATTTCAACTAAAATATCTTCATTTGTGTTCTGAAGATGAACGGAGGTCTGACGGGTGTCGAACGACATGAGGGTGAGTAATTAATGACAGAATTTTCATTTTTGGGTGAACTAACCCTTTAAACAGTTGAGTTTCACCGTTTTCGAATCCATTCAGCCGATCTCCAGGTCTGGCGGTAGCACTTTTAGCATAGCTTAGCATAAATCATTGAATCTGATTAGACCGTTAGCATCTCGCTCAAAAAATGACCAAAGAGTTTCAATATTTTTCCTATTTAAAACTTGACTCTTCTGTTGTTACATCGTGTACTAAGACCGACGGAAAATGAAAAGTTGTGATTTTCTAGAACTATTCTCTCATTCCTGCATAATAATCAAGGAACTTTGAGCCGTCCCATGAGTGCAGCGGTGCAATGATATTACACAGCGCCTGAAAACTTTCGTTAGGGTTAGGGTTAGGGTGAGTTAGGGTTAGGGTTAAAAAAGTTCCTTGATTATTACGCAGGAATGAGAGAATAGTTCTAGAAAATCACAACTTTAAATTTTTCGTCGGTCTTAGTACACGATATAACAACAGAAGAGCAAACCTCTACAATGCGGGTAAAACACTTGCATATGCTAGTAAATCGTCACTCTGGCCGATTAAATAATATCTATCATTAGCCATTGGCTAATAAATTCTCAAATTTTACTCGCCAGTGTGTGTGTGTTAGATGCTAAGAATAAGTTTAGCATAAATATATTTTTACTTGCTGAACACACTGAATGAGCGCTCTAGAGTTTTGCTCTCGTCAAGTGATCTATACGATTTCAAATCAGCTCATCTGACGTACCGTGAACTCTAGTGTGAAGAACTCCGTCACTTTGCTGAGCGCGTTTCTCACACACACATGCGCGCGCGCGAGAGAGTGAGAGAGAGTCTTAAATACCACGCAAAATCGACGCACTACATGTTAACAATATTCTTTGTTGTATTTTCCTTCATTCATGTATTTTCTGAGTTCATTTGGAATTATTCAGCTTTTAAGAACAAGCAGAAGATATGCCGTTTTTTTCCGGTAGTGGGCGGGACTAATGCGCAAACGGCAATCTCATTGGCTGGCGCTCATCTTTTCCTGTCCCTGTTTTGATTTCAGCAAATCAGTTTGAGCGAATGCTGTCAAAGTGATTAATATTCATGAACCCAGCAGCTCATCAATCAGTGCGCTGTACATTGTTATTAGTAGTATAATTAGTAGTAGTAGTAGTATTATCTTTTAATAATATAATATAATTAATATTATCTATTTTTTTACAGAAACACCAACAATATCTTAAGCACCACCACCAGTCCAAAGTTCAGTTAAATGAAAAAAACAGTTTTAGTTCTAATTACTAAAGTTATATCATTAAATAGTGCTCATTAAATAGTGGTCATTTTTTGAGCGAGATGCTAACGGGCTGATCAGATTCAATGATCTATGCTACCGCCAGACCCGGAGATCGGCTAAATGGAGTCGAAAACAGTAAAACTCAACTGTTTAACTCTTGGGGAGCTGGAAAATGAGCCTATTTTCAAAAAAAAAAGTGGAGTGTGCAAAAATCCTAGTAAAGAATTACCCAATCCAATAACCGATGGAAATGAAAGAGAATTGAATAATGTAATCATTTGCAGTACACTTCAATATTGTTTTACATTTATATTCAGTGACTCGGTTGTTTTATGCTCTATAGTGCCGTTTTTTTATTTGAATGAATGCATAATTCGCAAATGCTTTACGCAATAGTTCATTGCCACAAGGAAGTGTAGTTTTGTTTTCAATTGTTTTCGATTGTTTTTTCTTCCCTATTGTGACGTATATCCGAGTGAAACGGCTTCAGAAACAAGAACAAATGTAGGCGGGACTTGATTTTGTCCATGTGGAATTGACTGGATGGTTGTGGTTTGCTATTGGTGGATCTCATGTGAGTGACAGGTTGCTCCGCCCTCACGCCAGTAAACACATCATCAGAAAACAGTTTACACATGGTATTAAGAAGTATTTTGGTTGATCGGATCACAAGTGGTGGACGACACTAAATACAGGTGTAAACGGGGTCTAAAACATTTTGAGTTTGTCCACTTTCAACCACGTACAGAGGTAGTGAAAACACATTCGACCGGATTGCTTTCGTAGTGCAAACGCTCATGTGGTCGAATGTGTTCAAACAGACACAAAAGACCGTCTACTCTCCACCTACTGACCTAATGTGTAAACATTATGGGATGCGCGTTAGCCAGACAGGATTTAAATTTGTCGGCTGAAGATCCAAGTTTGGTTTGACGATGAAAAACGTCCCAAGCTCAATGTTCTCTCACCATTCCTGATTTCTAACACACACTCGTTCGGCTGGTCTTGTGTCTGTCAGAGCAGAAACTAAAGCTGATGCTCTCTGTGTGTTTTGCCGTCGTCTTTCGTGTTCATGTGTAAATTGCGTGAGCTTATTTTGTCTATTAGATCGAAAGATCTGAAAAACACATACATTTACCCGCCCATAGAATCTAAGAAATCAGGACAGAAGTGGTTAAAAGTGGACAAAAGAGACGGATTAAAACACCAGGTGTGAACGGGAATGTGTCTCCCTCGTCTACTTTGGATCCGATCGACCAAAACACATCTAAATACCAGCTGTAAACAAGGCCAGAGAAAAGAAGAGATGTCGCTGCAAGAGGAAGGGGAAGTTATTTTGACTAAAGATTACAAGGGAATATAAATAAAATAAATAAATAATGGGCGCAGATAACTCATTTAAAATTAATACTGCAACAAAAATTGTGCATTTTGATTTCATAGTTACTTTGATGTTGTGATTCATCTCAGAGCAGTTGCTGTCTTTTTTTTAAATCCTTTCCCAGTAAATGAATGGAATAAATAGATCCAGCTGTGCTCTTTCTCTTACAGCCATGGCTCTAAGGCCCACCCTCATCATCATTCTCTCTCTGATTGGCTGCTGCGCTCTCGAGGACCCGGCCCCGCCCCCTCCTCATGGGTGTGGCGCTACAGTGGACCCGCCCTACAGAGTTCTGTGCGACCTGGAGTCCGTGTGGGGCGTGGTGCTGGAGGCCATAGCGTGCGGCGGTACCATCTCGGCTTTGATTCTGACCGTCATTCTTTTAGCCAAGCTGAAAACGGTAACAGAACCAGAGAAGCGGTGTGGCGTTGGTCCCCTCCTCCTCCTATTGGCCGGAACGGTTGGTCTCTTCAGCCTATCGCTGGTGTTCTTGGTGGGGCGTGGCGAGGTGCTCTGCATGGTGCGCCGTGGCCTGTGGGGGGCGCTGTTTGCGGTGTGTTTCTCGTGTCTGCTGATGCAGGGAGTGCGGCTGAAGAAGCTGGCCGGAGGGAGGCGGAGCCCAGCAGGGAGTTCTCTCGCCGGATTGGCTGTTGCACTCACCGTGGTCCAAGCCATCATCGCTGGAGAGTGGCTGCTGCTTACGGTGGTCCGTGAGGGACATCCAGCCTGCGATTACCTGCCTTTAGACTTTGTGTTGGTGTGTGGCTATGCGCTAGTGTTGCTGCTGGCTGCCACGGTGTTGTCGCTGGCCGTCGTGTTGTGCGGAGGAAGCAACAGAGAGGAGTCGAGCAGGAAGAGGATGAAGTGGAGGTGTAACGGCGTCTGGCTTTTCCTCTCATGTCTCTCCTCGCTTCTCCTCTGGGTCGCCTGGCTCGGTCTTTATCTCTACGGCAACGCTGGCATCATGACCGTGGCGAAGGATTGGGATGAGCCAGCATTAGCGGTTGCCTTGGTGACTGAGGGTTGGATACTGTTGTTATTTCACGCTATCCCAGAAACGCACCTGTGTTTGCGTCCGTCCAGTCAGAGGAACACAGACTCCGGGCAGAACTACTACGACACCCCTCAGCCCCCAGCGGCACAAAGTTACCATGACGACGAGCGGCCAACCAATCCCAGAGCTCCGTTCACAGAGAGTCAGGCGTACACTGTGGAGGAGCACAGCGCAGGTGGGTCAGGGAAGATTAGATTATGGTTATAAATGAACTAAATAAGCATTAGAGAGCATTCTGTATAGGTTCTTTTTAGGTTTGCACAAAAACATTCTTGCAACGTTCTGGGAAGGTTAGTTTATGGTTATAAAAAAATGAAAAAATAACCTTTAGAGAACGTTCTGTATAGGTTCTCTTTAGGTTGGTAGAAAACATTCCTGCAACGTTCTGGGAAGGTTAGTTTATGGTTATAAAAAAACTAAAAAAATAACCATTAGAGAATGTTCTGTATACGTTCTTTTTAGGTTTGCACAAAAACATTCCTGCAACGTTCTAGGAAGGTTAGTTTATGGTTATAATACAACTAAAAAATAAACTTCAGAGAACGTTCTGTATATGTTCTCTTTAGGTTGGTAGAAAACATTCCTGCAACATTCTAGGAAGGTTAGTGTATGGTTATAATACAACTAAAAAATAACATTTAGAGAACATTCTGTATAGGTTCTCTTTAGGTTTGCACAAAAACATTCCTGCAACGTTCAGTTTATGGTAACAAAAAGTAACCTACAGAGAATGTTTCTAGAACGTTATTATTTGGTTCTCAAAAAAATAACCAAATGGCAAATTTGGCAACCGTATGGGAACGTTAGGGGAATGTTTGTTTTCTGGGGAGAAACATGCAAAACTTCTAAACCTGTTCAATATGTTTAGATAATTAATATTTTTTCTTTCAGCTTTATTCTGTATGGCCAGATTATTGTTATTATATACAGATTTCCTATTATTTTTTAACTTCCCTTTGTTTTACTATATTATATGTAATATATATTGTGGTTTTGGCAGTTCTGCAGGCGGGAGGTTATCATAACGGATTGATCCGGCCCGCCATGCCCTTCCGGAGTCACGTTTACCAGCCCACTGAGATGACACTGCTCATGAACGCAGGACCGGTGAGTAACAATACTACACATGAACAATGCTGAATGAGTCTCAGTCTCACACACACACACACACACACACACATGATTCACCTCATGCTCTGTGTTCCAGATCCCAACCGCGCCTCCAAACTTCACAGGGAGGCATCTGTGGTGAGAGCGCTTCCCATGGCAATAATGTCCTCTTCTACTTCGGGTGGCTTCACAGGGTCAAAAGGCACTTTATTAAGTTTCCATGGTAATCATTTGAGAATGCTCCTCTAATAAAATGACATAAAGCTGATTCAATTTAACGGGCATTTTCAACATGGGAGCAGGCTAATTTTGCACATTATCTCTTTTAAGTGCTTAATACAAAATAGATATCACTCTGATGATGTCTGTTTAGATTAAATTAATCGGACAAATCATGAGCTGATGATGACCTGTCAGAATTTACATAAACAGAGATGTGTGAATGAGAAAGCAGAGGAGGTGTGTAAAGTCCACACGAAACGCCGTTCACAAGCCCATTTTACTTCAATAATGTGACACATTTCTGAAGGTAAGAGAGTCATTGTTTATATGAATAAATGATTTGAATCATTGTGAAGTGATTGGCTGTTTAAAAGTGTCACTATATGACAAGTGATTGGACAGCCCAGCTAAAAGATATGTTCCAAGAACGTTTTGCTAACGTTCCCATTAAGTAATAAAAGCGTTATTTCTGATTGTTCGCTGAACGTTTAAAGCGTCCAGTTCAAGACGAATTTCTTGGTTATATGAAGGGAATATTACATTTCATAATTCCGAATATTTTTTTGAATATTCTCCAATATAGCATCCAAAAAACATTAGGCAAACTAAAACGTTTCAGAAAAGGTTTCATGAACGATGTATAAATAATGTTTTTGTGCTAATGTTTTGAGAACATTATTAAAGACCAGATAACACTGAATGACATTGTGTGCAACAGCTGGGTTCTGGAAGTAAAAAATTAATTATAAACCATAGGAAAATTTATTTTTAACAACAACTTAGAAACCTTTAAAGACAGACCTACTGTGAGCTGCAAGGTTATTAATAGATGGTATTTGTTTCTGCCCTCATTATTTCAGCTTATTTTTTAAATCATTGTGTTTAACAGCGGAAATCCTGGTGAAAAACTACATTACCCATAATGCAGTACTAAAATTCCACCAATCAGAGTTTAAACAAGCTCCGCCCACTCCCATGAAGCACTGCAAATTAAGTAATCAAATCTCCCTGCGCTCTCAAAATACTTAAAAATTTGTATGCATATTTTGCAAAAACTTTAAAAATTTTGTTTTTATATACGTTCAACATTTGTAAATGAGAAGTTGTATAGCCCATTTCTATTGTTTTTAATTCAATTATGCTTCAAGAGATTGTAGTTCTTTCCCTCACCAAAGCCCAAAGTACACGGTCTTGTATTTTTGTCCGATTTGTACTATTTTTGCTTCAAATGAAAGTTTGTAGTGTTGTGATTCACCTCGTAGATGATTGGCTTGGTTCACGGCTTAGCCAATAATGAATAAACAAAGACTTTTTTTTAATCCCAGTGGTAGAAATTAATGGAAAAAATACTTCCAGAACCAGCGGGCGATGGAAAATGGGGCGGGCGCTGTTGCACTAGAAGAATGCTTGTTCGTAACTTTGGGAGAACGTTGCCAGAACGTTACTTGTTAGCTAGGAGGGGATTTGTGATGTCAGTCAAAAAGGCACTTTATTTCAGAGGCCCGTTTACAAAGAATAACATGCACAGATTAATTATTCAAAATGTAACCAAAAGTGTGTATTAAGGAAGTAAATCGGGTTTTGATTTCATGTTGACTTTAAAGAAAGATTGTGTGAGAGAGAATGAAAAACTGATTATATCATTAATTTCTAGCCTTAGCAATTTTTCTGCCTGCATTCCACTGTAAATAATCAAAACTCTGAAATTTATTAAAAATGTATTTAATTTCCTTAAACTGTTTTGTATAAATTGTCCAATTGTTAAACCTTTTTAAACATGTAATCTCTACGTTTGTTTTGATATCACATCGGCGTTTGGTGTTTTTCCCCCCAAACTTTGCACGCTTGATTGCCAGTCTTCATGATGCAGTTGATGCTATACATCTATACATTTTACGCCGTGTTTGATCTTGTAAGGCAATACTGTGTTTTTTGGAGTAATGAATGTGTATGAATGCTGCAGTCTCACAGAATGAGACACTTTCAACAGGGTCGGTGGAAAAGCCTGAATTCGCTCTTTATTTTGCTCGTAATGTTCAGATCTATCGCACAGAATGGTTGTATTTTTCCCTATATTTGATGTCTCTATATTTGAAATAAATTATAATAAACATTCCTACCGTGTTTTCAAAATCGACTCCTGTCACTTTTTGCAAACCGCGCCGTGCGCATGCGCACACTGGCCGCCTTCTGTTGTTTAAAAATGGCGGTTGCCAAAACATGAAGCATTTTCTAGCGGATGCTTTCGGTCACTGTTACCAAGGAAGTGGACGAGCGATTTCTTCCGGATTAAGAGTCGAAAGGAAAGCTTTCCCACGTGTGCCGAATGTGTAAGTAATAAAACAAACATGTAACTCGAATAATACAGTGCCATTATTAAAATTAACCTGCGTTCATAGAAGCGATCGCTGCACATATGTGTATCATATACGTTAGCCTAAGTGCGTGTTAACGATACAAGTTGTTTGAACAATACATTATAATTAGATGCATGTGTATCTTACATATTAAAATAATTAACCCTGTTGTCATGGCACTCACACGTTAAGCCAAAGTGTCATTGTTGTGTTTTTACTTCTCGACGCAATCAGCCTAGTGAAAAATACACGCTAAATACTCAATTCTCATAAATAGTTTATTTCTTATAACTTATGAATATACATTTCAATGTGACATATAACGTTATGGGCCATTCTACAACATCGGTTAAAGGTTGTTGTAAAAGTGTTGGAAACATCTTGGAGGAAAAAATGTCTTTATCCACACATTTTGTATGTATGTGCAGTTGATTCTCATATATTGTATTTTCAGAAAGCTTTGGAATATTTTCCTCTCCCCAAATTTGTCACTACTGAAACACAATAATATATATAATATAATAAGTAGATTGATATTAAGATTTATATATATATCTGCCTTTTAAATATATTTTTTGCTATTTTATTAAAACAAGTTTTCACAAGTAGGCCTAAATCAATAACAATTGTAATTTTAACAATATTCCAAGTGTCATTTATGAGATTTGTTATATTTTGAATCCAATCTTTGTAAAAAGTTATAAAGTTAATCATACTAATTTCATAGGTAAGGGTTGAATTGTTTGAATATACATTGAATCAAACATCCACATGGATGGAGGACCCAAGGTTTCCCAGCAGAACATTGCCCAAAGCATCACTGCCTCCACCGGCTTGCCTTCTTCTCATAGTGCACCTGGTGCCATGTGTTCCCCAGGTGAGCGACACACACCCGGCCATCCACGAGATGTAAAAGAAAACGTGATTCCTCAGACCAGGCCGCCTTCTTCCATTGCTCCGTGGTCCAGTTCTGATGCTCACGGGCCACTGTTGGTGCTTTCGGCGGAGGTCAGGGGTCAGCATGGGCACCCCGACTGGTCTGCGGCTGTGCCGCCCCATACACAACAAACTGAGATGCTCTGTGTATTCTGACACCTTTCTATCAGAACCAGCATTAACTTCTTGAGCAGTTTGAGCTCCAGTAGCTCGTCTGTTTGATCGGCCTTCGCTCCCCATGTGCATCATTGAGCCTCGGCCGCCCATGAGCCTGTGGCCGGTTCTCCACTGGTCCTTCCTTGAGCACTTTTGATAGAGACTGACCACTGCAGACCGGGAACAGCCCACAAGAGCTGCAGTTTTGGAGATGCTCTGATCCAGTCGTCTAGCCGTCACAATCTGGCCCTTGTCAAACTCACTCAAATCCTTACGCTTGTCCATTTTTCCTGCTTCTAACACAACAACTCTGAGGACAAAATGTTCACTTGCTGCCTAATATATCCCACCCACTAACAGGTGCTGTGATGAAGAGAACATCAGTTATTCACTTCACCTGTCAGTGGTCTTAATGTTATGCCTGATCGAGATTATATATCTGTGTATGTGAATGTGTTTTGACTGTCTGAAATAATGTTGTGTTTTTCCTGTGTTTGCATGGTGATCAGAGAAAAACAAACCAACAAAAAGCAACTCAAGGATGCAAAAAGCAAGAAGAACAAAGAGAAGTTGTTTTTGAGAAGTTGACTGACGGTGTAATTTAACTCAGGGGAGCATGGCAGTTGATGGGGCGACCAAAGAGAAGAAGAAAAAGAAGAAAATAAAGGTGAAGGAGGAAGAAGCGAACAGAGTCGTTCAGGATGCAGGAAACACAAATGTGATGCAGTGCCATGATGTGTCCGTCCAGACTGGGGTGAAAACAGAACCGCTGGACGTAAACACCAGAGACGGAGAGAATGAGGAGAAAAAGAAGAAGAAGAAGAAAAAAAAGAAAGTAAAAGAGGAGGTGGAAGCAAACATCCCCGTGACAGCATGTCACGATGTGTCCGTCCAGACTAGCGTCAAAGCCGAGCGCTCAGAAAGCCACATCAGTGATGCTCCTGAGAAGACCATAAAGAAGAAAAAGAGGAAGACGAAGGAGGAGCCAGAACCGCTGCGGGAGGAAGAGGAGGGAGAGCGTTTAGCGTCCAAGAAAAAGAAAGCCAAGAAAAAAGGATATGAAGATGAGGTGGAAGGTATTAAAAATAAAAAGACGAAAAAGGAGTTGGAGGTCAAAGAAGAAGAGGTTGATTTAGAGACGGTGAAAAAGACAAAGAAGAGGAGAAAAAAAGAACTAGAGCTAAACACAGAATTGGAGGATGGAGAGAAGAAAAGAAAAAAGAAAGAAGCAGACGAATGCATAGTGGAAGAGCAAAAGGTGAAAAAGAAGAAGAAGAAGAAACCTTCGGCAAAAGAAGAGCCGGATGACGTCATCAGCTCAAACGAGAAGCCGGAGAAGAAGAGCAAAAAGCAGAGGAAGAACTTGGAATGCGTGGATGAGGGTGAGAGTCGTCCTCACGCGAACGGAGGACACGTCAGCTCGCTGGAGAAGAAGAAGAAGAAGAAGAAAGACAAGGTGGAGGCTGATGTCGTCGTCGAGAAGATGGAGGAGGAACCGGCGGGGAAGAAGGGCAGGAAAGAAGAACGAGACAAGACGCCGGAAAAAGCTCAAAAGAAAAAAATTAAAGAAGAGCGCCGTGAAGCGCTGAAGGAGAGTAAAGCGGTGAGTTTTATTCAGAACTGAGGCTCGTGATTGGCTGCTGATAATGTGACATCACTGCCATGATAACTACGTTTACTCTGTGGATTTTTGACTTTTACAAGATCATATCAGTGTTATTTTAATATTATTTATGTACTAATATAGTATTTATTATTTTTTTCTATTTTCTGTGTTAATTTTAGTTTTAGTTATTTTTTGTAATTTTTTTGTGTCTATAATTTAAAAATGTCAGTATAGTTTTTGTTTAAAAAATCAGTTTTAGTTATTTTAGTACATCAAGGTCAACTAAAATAAAATTGAGAGATGTTGCCTCGGCAAATAGCTGAAATAAAATAAAAAAATTAAGTAATTATTAAATTTTTCAGGTATTCTTTTAGGTTTATTTCAAGTAACAACATTTTTTTTATTATGCTTTTAGTTTCAGTTTTACTTTTAGTTATTACTTTTAGTATTATTTATATATTAATATAGTATATACATATTTGAATAAGCTTATATTTTTATATTTTTAATTTTAATATTTGTAGTAATTTAAGTGCTTTTGTCCTTTTAGTTTTTTTGTAAATATTGATATTTATCTTTAATTTATTACTTAAACTTATTTCAATTTAACTTTTTAGCTTTTCATTTTTATTTCAGCTTAATTTATTTTTAATACCTTTTTTATTTTTTTTATCCTTTTTAATAAATACTTTTAATAATTTTAGTTAACAATAACAACACTGCTTCATTTTAGGGTAAATATTCAGGTCAAAATCTAATTAATAACCAGATTTATTTGCACTATGGTATTTTGTTCTATGGCAATTATTAAAATTAATATTTATTTATTATATATATATATATATATATATATATATATATATATATATATATATATATATATATATATATATATATATATATATATATATATATATATATATATATATATATATAATATTAGTACATTACTATATTTAGGGTAATACAAATACTACAATGTTAAATATTTAAATATATCTATTTTGCATATTACAATAATGAAAGTGAGATTCACAAAAAAATCACTGCCCTATGAATAAGCTCCTTTCTTATTTTATGCAGCGTATAGTGTCATATCTTGTTTTGTAGCGCATGATCTGGACATTTTGAGGTTTCGTGAGATTCACCCAGTCGTGTGTGTTGCACCTCGTTTCCTAATTTGGTGTGATGTGTTCTTCTGCTCCATGAAGAGTCATTTAATATCCCACTGTGGGAAGCAGGAATTTACCTCATGTCTGATAAAGAAAGTGTACTGTTGTCATCCGAGTTGAAAAAAACGGCTAGTAGTTTTATTTGACATTAAAAGTTCATCACACATTTATTTCTCCATCTGCACTCAGAAGGATATCGTGTTCCTGTCGGCCAAGCCTGGAAATCAGGATGAAGTTTCAATAGATCAGGTGAAGCACCAGATGATCAGTCATGTTTTACATCTACCACAGACATCTCATGTCGAGTCATGATAAAGCTCTCTCTTGTTCCCCAGGCGCGCCGTCTCGCTCTACAGAAGGACATTGACAAGGAATCCCAGCCGAAGCCGGTCAGTTGCTTTAGATTTTGGTCCGATTGCGATCAGTATTTATGTGAACGGAAGTGAATCTGAATTGTTGATCTGTTTGTAGACTCTGGGCCAGTGGGAGACGGCGCAGTTCGAGAGCCCTGACAGACAAGCCAAGTTCCTGCGCTTGATGGGCGGCTTTAAGAAGAGCAGCCAGCCAGTCGCGGGATCCTCCGGATCGGCCAGTAAGGCGCTGGGGAAAGAAGGCCAACAGACTTTGCAGCAAGGCCTTCTGGGAGAGTTTGAGCGCGCTCAGAGCCGCCATATGGACTTCAACAGTAAAGGAGCCGGATTGGGGTTCGCAGCGCCGTCCAATAAGAAGTTTACGATCAATGTTAATGCAAGGAACTCGGTGCGATTCGACGACTGAGGGAGCATTTATCTGAACGTGAGCGCTGTGTCATCATTCACAAACCCATGCTGTGTTTCAGGAATCTACCAAGCTCCAAACAGGGCAAAAAAAACAACACACGATATATGGTTGGCATCTTATGGAAGCTTGATTTCGCTGTGGACGAGTTTACATCTCGCAATTTAAATTTTTTTCTCATAATTGCATGAGACAAAGTAGCTATTGCGAGTTATAAAGTCAGAATTGTGAGATAAAAAGGAATTTCCTCAGAATTGGACTTTATAACTGGAAAAAAAGAGTTTATATCCCGCAGTTCTGACTTTATAACTTGCCATTGCGACTTTGTCACACTTTTCTGAGAAAAAAAGTCAGAATTACGAGTTGTAAACACAATTATCTTTTACATTTTGTATATTCTGTGGCGGAATCAAGCTTCCATATGACTGGATTGTGAGTAAATGATGACAAAATGTTCATTTCTAGCTTCATTTAATGAATCCAAAGGGGTTCATGAAAACTGATGTGTTTTTGGAGCAGAAGACCACTGAATCACTGACCACAAAAGTATTTGATGGATTGGAATTATTTATTTTTTTTTGGTCCTAAGAGATGTACTCAGGTGAAATATCAGGAGACAGATTTGAGTTTATCATGGATTTTCCCATGAAAATGATCCTAAAAGAGAAGGACAACAGGAAAGGCTGAATAAAGACACTGGATTAGAGCTGTCATGTGAGGGTTATCATTATTGATATTGCATTAGTGATGTTTTTTAGACTTATAAGTGGTGTTTATTACACCGCTTTTGTCATTTCGCTTACATTGCATATATATTTATATATATATATGTAATGCAAGATTTTAAAGTTAGGGGTCTTTTTAAGATTTCATGTTCACCAAGGCTGCATTTATTTGATTAAAAATACAGTAAAATCTGTTAAATTGTGAAATTTACAATCTAAGAGAATCGTTTTCTGTGTGAATATATTGTAAGATATAGTCCTGTGATCAAAGCTGTATTTTCAGCATCAATACTCCAGTCTTCAGTGTCACATGATCCTTCAGAAATCATTCTGATATGGTTATTTTTAAGTGATGCTTCATATTTGTGTAGAAACAGCTGTTTTTTCAGGATTATTTGATGACTATTAAGTTTAAAAGAACAGCATTTTTAAAATATAACAATATAACCGTCTTTACTGTCACTTTTGATCCCGTTAAATCACAAATTAAATCGTACTGACCTCGAACTTTTAAAAAGTAGTGTGTTTCTATCACTTCTTTCATTCCTGGGATTCAAACTCACAATCCTTCAGAGTCTCGAGTCAACAACAAAGAAACATCCAGGAGGAGCCGAGCTCGTGTTGTTAAAACACTTTATTTTTGTCTCTCGTAAACACATGACCTCTCAAAACAGTTACAGACAAAAGGACAGAACAAGGAAAAGGAATCAGAAAAGACATTTCCAGATATTCTGAATAAAAGCATCGAGAGGTAAAGGTAAATTCATCTCCGGGTGACTTTTTTTGTGGTTCAAATGTTATTGCTCTATAAACTTCAAACCCCCAGTTCTCTACTGTAGGTTTTGGAGCTCCATTTTTACAACTTTTAATCAAACGGTCTGGATGAGATGAAGCACATTCTGGATTTCTGTTCACATTCACCTCAGCATGCAACAGATCTGACCCATTACAAACTCAACACTAACCTTTAAACCTCGGCGACTCGGTTTAATAAAGATATGAGTGAATCTCACAGGAATGTCAAAGTCCACCCACAATTAAAAAGGAAAATATATATTTTATATGCATTATGGTTTCTGCATTGTAATATTTTCTTGATGAACAGTTTACAAACCCAATTCTAATTACCATAACATTTCGTTCACATCTCTCTCTGTATAGACATATACACACAAATATAGTATGTTTACAATATTTGTTGTACTATCTTCAATCAATGCTGATGTGAAATGAGAATTATTTTTGAGAATAAAATGACTTACAAAAATAAAGCAAAACTTTGCATTACAGTAGTGAGAAATTAAGGCTAAACATGCTTTATTGTCAAGAAAATCCAATGAATTGCAACACAAAATATTTATAAATCTCTGTTGGTTTGTACAAAATATGATTTCTTATGTTCTTTCCTTTTGATTTTGCACTGAAATGTGACCCAATAACATTCTGTTTTCCTTAAGCTTCACCCAATTGTTCTTCCAACTCAATATTTAACGAAGCTCTCAACATTATTCAGGGTCATAATAAGACATTCCCGCTCATGTTTCAGAGCTTTTATCACAATCACAGGCGTGTCAGAGCACATGGAGCGTCATGAATGCCAGAATACTGCTTAGTAATGCAACTACACTATTCATGCGTGCGCTCGGCTGTCGTGGGAAATGTGACGGGAGATACGGATCCACACCTAGAATTCCAAACATACATGGAGAGTTTGGGCAGAGGAGGGGGTGTCTTTGAAGCTGTGTGTTCCAGTGGGTGTGGTCAAAGGGCACGGCGGGCGTGGCTCAGGCCTGCAGGTACTCCGGCTGTACCCGCGCGACCTTGCGAAACTCTTTGGCGTGCGTGCGGGGACACTGCATCTCGCACCAGCTGATGGGCACCATCTGAGCCCCTGAGGGAAGAGATTTCAGACGGCATGAGTAGGGCTGTAACGATTTGACTAAAAATAAAAACCTCGATTAATTGAACATTTTACCTCGATTACGATTAATGAACGATGCTTTTGCTTCTTTTTGCCTTGTAAGGTTGAGTAATTTTCTGATAAGGTTTTTACTGTAAATATTTTCTACTATTAAAGGTGGATTTTTTTTTTCTAATGAAAAAACATTTCTTTGTGATTTTAAAACACTTGAAGGAAACGGTTCACTTTCAGCAGTTATTGTCTATGGGGCAGATTTCTGCTTGTTGTACATCAGATACAGATCCATCAGCACAGTAGGCCTACATTACATTTATTTGAATGCATTAATGAGAGAGTGATTGTGTGTGAATTACTCATTACCATCTCAATTCATTATGAAGCTGTGGTTTGTACTTCAAAGGTATTAAAATATATGCTATAACGGTTGAGTTTCTGAGCTACTTTAGTGACTTTACTTTAGTCACAGGACAGCGTTGACACTGCGTTTCTGCGCTGCTTTGCGCGCGATCTTCACGTGATGTGCGAGCTAGATCTGAGTGTTCGTTTGTCACAATATATCAGGCATTAGTTCAACATAATACACATCTGATGGTCGAAACTCGCTTTAATGTTCAAACTGGCAGGGCTTAAAACATACAAATGACAAAGCTTTGTGAGGACGCAGTTGAGGACGCGCGCGCGTTTAAATATTGAAACTGACACGCCTTTAAATGCTTTACTTGACCAACTTTATGAGCACGAAAGTGAAAGCGATCTGGGTTCGGGGCTTGCGCGCGCCGTCTGTGTGTGTGTGTGTCGGTGGCAGCGCGTATAGGCTATAAGAACGGTGATTAACTGACCTGTATATAAACTGTGTAAAACATGCAGTTACTATAGTGATTCTGGGCATCTATAAACACAGATAACTGCTCCTGCATCTCTGTGTGCCTTCAAACTGCACTTGATGTGACCGAAATAACAGAGATGGTAAAAATACGTCGGTTAGAGGTTCTGAATGTCGGTTTCGGTTATTTTTCGATTAATCGTACAGCCCTAGGCATGAGTGACACGAGCGAGGGCACTTTATTAAAGCGTGCCAAAGCGTTTTATTAAAAACGGAGCTCACCCGCCTCGCTGTGGGCCACGACCACGCCCAGCTCGTTCTCCGCCGTGGTCAGCAGGTAGTTCGACTGCACGTCGCCCAAAGAGATCTGACAGCCGAGGTCAAGGGTCACGAACAACATTCAGGATAAAAGAGTTTCACTTGTTATATAGAATAAAGGATACCACTTTTGCGAGGACAATGTCGCCTGGCCGGAAGCTTTTGTACGTCTCCACCTGAAAATAAGAGCCGCAATTCAGCAACTCAATACGTGATGTGATATATTTAAAAACAGTAATTTACCATGAACTCACCTTATCTTTCTCTGTCGCTCTCACGTCTTCTCTTCTGGTGATATCAAACATGAATAGAGTTTAGCAGATGGGATGGATTTGTTTTACTTCTATTACTGGTAATAACACGAATGACACTTTAATGGGATGAGTTTCTTTGTTCTGCTGAACACAAAAGAAGATATTTTGAAGAATATTTGTAACCAAGCAGATAGAGCAACCATTGACTACTATAGTATTTTTTCCCTACTATGGTAGACAATGGTTGCTCTATCTGCTTGGTTACAAACATTCTTCAAAATATCTTCTTTTGTGTTCAGCAGAACAAAGAAACTCATACAGGTTTGGAACAACTTAAGGGTGAGTAAATGATGACATGATTTTCATTTTTGGGTGAACTATCTTGATTGAAGTAAGAAACATCTATACCTGATAGTTCCTCTAAACCGGTCTTTCAGCGGCGTTGACCCCACATATAAGATGTGCACTTTAGCAAATCGAGGGTTGATACTCGTCACCTGAAAAGTGACAATCACATCCGATATACATTTTAATATAATACATCATGCAGAAAATAAAGAAAGAAAGAACAAATTTCTGACCAGTCCTCTTGCAATTTGAGGGGGGTTTTTTACCTTTAAATCTCAAATAATAAACCGGAATTTTCATTGTTAAACACTTGCCTCGGTCGCCTTTGGCTTGCTCAGTTGGGGACACTAAATATTCAACTATATTACTGATCAGCTCATTTCAATTATCATAAAGTCATAATTAAGAGATTTAAATGTCCTCATTATTAGATAAAGTGTCAAAAATATGATTTTAAATGTCCTCATTATTAGATAAAGTGTCAAAAATATAATTTTAAAAGTCATAATAGTGAGATAAAGTCAAAAATATGACATGCTAAGATAAAAAATAAACAAATATGACATGCTAAGTCATTGTGAAATGAAAAGTTTCAATTATGACTTGAAATTCTGAGGTAAAAATTCAAAATGTTGGATTTAAAGTCAAAATGATGACTTAAATCTAAATTATCCTAATTATGAGATAAAAGAATATATATAGCAAAGTATATCACGTTAAATTAATACAATTCAATTTAATTTAATATAATTATTTAGTTAAAAAATAAACAAAACATTTTAAAATGTCACAAAACTTTAACAAATTTACATGTGTAAATAAAACTTGCCTAAAATGAAATATTGTTGCACAAAAATTAAAACAGTTTGTTTTGTATAAAAGCACCAAACCTAATCATGTCAAACAAACCTTTCTTCTGCTGAACACAAATATTCTGAAGAACGTCAACTAAACAGTTTTGGATCCCATTGACTTGTTTTTTTATCCATACAATGAAAGTCAGTGCCAAAACTGGTAAGGTTACATGTACTTACTATAGTAACAACAGTAAATTATGCATAATTACAAGTAACTAACCCTACACCATATCTTAGCTCTATAGTAAGTGCATATGTGACCATGGACCACAAAACCAGTCATAAGGGTCAATTTTTTTTTAAATTGAGATTTATACATCGTATGAAAGCTGAATAAATAAGCTTTCCAGTGATGTATGGTTTGTTAAGGATAGGACAATATATGTCCGAGATAAAACTATTTGAAAATCTGGAATCTGAGGGTGCAAAAAAAAAAAAACCCTGACATCCCTTGTCCTGTTTTGTACCGAACACTCACCTTACAGGTGACGATGGCACCGACGTCAGGCAAAAGTTGTGCTTCGGTCTCCCTGACGACTGAAATCACCGGGAGCTATAAAGACAGACGAGGTTGGAATAAAAGATCATGGTTACATTATGGAGAAGCATGGACATTTAAAGGTGCAGTGTGTGAATTTTAGCAACATCTAGTGGTGAGGTTGTCCACCGCTCACCCCTCCCTTTCGAAGTACTGAGAAGCTACGGTGGCTGACAAAGGACAAAAATGTGGTCAGAGAAAGCAGAGAGTGACTAGCGCTCTGTAGAGAAGTTTGTCAGTTTAGGGCTACCGTAGAAACATGGCGGGGTAAAATGGCGACTTCTCTGTAAGGAGACCCGCGGTGTATGTAGATAGAAACGGCTCATTCTAAGGTAGTAAAAACATAACAGTTCATCATGTAAGGTCTTTACACTCCACTGAAAACATAGTTATGTATATTATATTGCATTTCTGTCCATAGATCCTCATAAACACTACACACTGCACCTTTAAAGGGTTAGTTCACCCAAAAATGAAAATTCTGTCATTAATTACTCACCCTCATGTCGTTCGACACCCGTCAGACCTCCGTTCATCTTCGGAACACAAATGAAGATATTTTAGTGTAAATCTGATGGCTCTGAAAGGCCTCCATTGGCACAATGCACGGTTCACTCTCAAGACCCTTAAAAGGCACTAAAGACGTCGTTACAAAGTCCATCTCACTACAGTGGGTCTAAAATAACTTTATAAATCGGCGACAATAGTTTTTGTGCGCAAAAAAAACCCTAAATAACGACTTACATAGTGATGACGATTTCAAAACACGGCCTCATGAAGCTTCGAAGCGTTATGAATCACTGAGTCGAATCATGATTCGGATCGCGTATCAAACTGCTGAAATTTGGCGATTCAAACCGCTGAATCGACTCGCTGATTCATAACGCTTCGAAGCTTCATGATGCCGTGTTTTGAAATCGTCATCACTATGCAAGTCGTTATTTAGGGTTTTTTTGCGCACAAAAACTATTCTAAAAAGTTATTGTAGAACCACTGTAGTGAGATGGACTTTGTAACGACGTCTTTAGTACCTTTTAAGGGTCTTGAGAGTGAACCGTGCATTGTGCCAACGGAGGCCTTTCAGAGCCACAGATTTCAACTAAAATATCTTCATTTGTGTTCCGAAGATGAACGGAGGTCTGACGGGTGTCGAACGACATGAGGGTAAGTAATTAATGACAGAATTTTCATTTTTGGGTGAACTAACCCTTTAAGTTTTACAAATGAGTAAAATGATTGCGTTCAAAGTCAAACCAAAATCTCCATGAAAGCGACAGATGGACTGACCTCCTCGCCCTCGTTCTTTCTCAGCACGTATCCCGCGAGCGAAGAGAAGATGTACCCGTGCCGCAGATACGTGCCGGTGCCGGGGATACAGTCCTCTGTGCTGCAGAGCCTTTCACCTGCACGAAGGGCAGAAAACCACCATGAGACTTCACACCATGAACAGTAATGCACTTACAATGGAAGTATATGGGGCAACGATGAACGTAAAAAAATCTGTGCACTGCACATCATTATTTTTAACATGTATGTGCCCTCACAATCTAAACCACTTTCCCTCCCTCCCTCTTGCAGCGACATCTCTTCTCTGATGATGTGTTCACTGGCGTGAGGGCGGGGCAACCTGTCACTCACATGAGATCAACCAATAGCAAACCACCACCATCCAATCAAATCCACAGGGACAAAATCAAGCCCCACCTACATTTGTTCTTGTTTGTGAAGCAGTTTCACTCGGACATACCACATATGGAAGAAAAGACGATCGCAATCTCAGTTTCATGCCGAGTTTACATTTTACATGTTAAAATGTGTCTAGTGTGAAAGAATCTGTTACCATGTGTAAATGTAATCCAATATTTCGCCCCGTCATCATCATATTATTGAGTAATTTCACACAATATGCGCAAGGATATCATAAAGGAATTGTTTAGCTTACATACTGGAACATGTGCTTTTATAAACTGCAATATAAATAATTTATAAGTTTACAAACTCGCGGGAATTCCGTCGGTAAACATCACCAGAAGTTAATCCGCTAAGAATAGTTCCACATCTAAAATGAGCTCACATCACACATAAAAACATAGTTTTGTACAGAAAAAGGTAATGCAAGTGCATTAACAAACATTTAAACTTCACAGTTCTACTTCAAAACCCCTACAGTGAAGGAGGCCCAGCTAACAAATGACCTGGCGGTCCACCAGCGTTTTTTGGGCGGCACAAAGTCAGCGGCTTGACACGGTTGGACCTCCGTCGGCACACCATCGGCACGCCGACCAATCTGAAAATGACGTCGGTCTGCCAGTGTTTTTTGGGTGGCACGCCACCGGAGATTTGCCGCGGCTGGGCCACCGTCGGTACACCAGTGGCAAAGCCGATTGTCAGTCACTGTCTGTTGTGACACCTTTATTTTATATAAGTACATTTATTTTATATGTATATTTATTTAATTTATTTTTACAGTTAAAAAGAATCTGAAAGCACTTAATGAAAAATAGTGAGACTTATTTTGCTTGTCATATAACCAAAGCAAAGCATTTGTATAGAAAAATACTGTCTGCATGCAATCACTTTAAAAGGAAATCATTGGGTTGAGTGTTCCTAAACAAAATAATACAACATTTTAAACTAATATAATATAAAACTAATATAAAAGTGTCACTTTGTCTCACTATCAAGTGCAGGGGTGGCTTTTGCACCTATGAATTACACATAAATTAATTTTAAATTCATGATTTAATATTAATGAGGTTTTTATGTATGTAATGTTTTAATTCTAGTTTATTTGTGTAAAAGATGCGTGACTGTGACTTTATTGCGCGTGCGTGTTGAACATCCGAATCTCGTTCACTGGAGCGGCGGAGAGTTGCCATGGAAACGACTCAACTGACAAGCAGCACAACTCCTTCTGTCGCTGTTGTTTTCTCTACTTTCAGGTGAGTTTAGTCTCTAAAATCACACAAATAATACACACAAATGTTCCTGACACCTTCTTACGTGTAATTGACACACTTCTGT
Source organism: Gobio occitaniae (assembly GCA_033150135.1). NCBI lineage: Eukaryota > Metazoa > Chordata > Actinopteri > Cypriniformes > Gobionidae > Gobio > Gobio occitaniae. The sequence continues at coordinate 49,112 of JARQWZ010001611.1, forward strand.
TGAATATTTACTTTAAATAAATAGTTTAGTATCTTCGGAAAAAGACCGTTAGCATCTCGGCTAACTATCGATTGAGCTCTTGTTTATGAAAGTTTGAGCTTTTAATCAAATCTTTATGTGAAAATGAGAGGTTTTGACCTTTTTGTAAAGGTTTTTCTGGTAATTTGTCAATGGTATGTGTCAAAAAACTAAAAGTATAAACTGTAACGTTACTGTTAATCAGTGACGTCAATTACATGGAGCGCGAAAATTAGCTGCAAATTGGTAAACAACATTTTTAAAAAAATGTTCTGTGATTTCAGGAGGGACAAAATAACCCCTCTACAACAGAGTTGAAGATCCCAAGATCCCAACATTCCTGAAGGAAGCTCCTGACAGAGAAGTAGGAAACAGGTGAACTGAGGAAGTTCATTAAATAACTTATGCATTTATTTGACAGTATATTGCACGTAATATCACCATGATTTTACATTATTTTCTTGTCCAAATTTATAAAAGGCTTTGACATCCAAACGGAAGTGACACTGTATGAGCAATAATCAACAAGTAAACCTAAAAACATAAACTCTTAATACATTATTTTCTGTATATTCTTCTTTCCCTTTTTTGTTTTTCTCCTCTTCTTTAGCTTCTTTCCTTCTAATAAACTGGCATTATATATTAAATATTGTTGGCTTGGTGCTTATGTTCCTAGATTCTTCCATGCTGATGTTCTGTTGCACAGCAGAGTTGGAGCGGATCTCCTGTCAAAGAAAATCTGCAATACTCATACGACTAGTAAGTACAATCTCTAACATACACTAAAGTTCAAAAGTGTGGGGTTGGTACAGCTTTTTATATTTTTGAAAAATGTCTCTTTTCTGCTTACCAATGCTGCATTTATTTGATTAAAAATACATTAAAAACAGTAATATTGTTACAATGTAGGTCAGCTGTTCTCTATGTGAATATATAGTAAAGTGTTATTTATTCCTTTGATCAAAGCTGAATGTATCATCATTCCTCCAGTCTTCAGTGTCACATGACCCTTCACTGATCATTCTCATATGAGGATCTGATGATCAACACACATTATTATTAGTATTATCAGTGTTGAAAACAGCTTCATATTTTGTAGAAGCCGTGATACATTTTATTTTTCAGGATTCTATGATGAATAGAAAGTTCAAAAGAACAGCATTTATTTGAGATATAAACTTTAGCAAAGATAATAAATGTCTGTATGTCTTTTACAAACGTCTTTACGGTCACTTTGTTTTGATCAATTTAATGCATCCTTGCTGAATAAAAATATGAATTTCTTTAAAAAGAAAATCTTATTGAACCCAAACTTTTGAACAGTAGTGTACACTACCATTTATAGGTTTGGGGTCTGTTTGACGACAACAACAACAACAAAAAAACTGTGCTACAGTTATATGAGATTAAATAGTAAAAAGTGCACATTATCATCTTTTGCCTGAAATAATATGAACATGCTAATCTTTCTCCTGTTACTTCCCTGTTTCTATCTCAGGATGCACAGCAAGGTTACTAGAGATTACGCCAGCTCCAGTTTGGATCCAGCCTCACTCACGAAGACTTCAGATGATTGCAAATATAGATGGAAATGCAAGATGCCAGATATTGTCCTTATATTGTAATCGTTGGCCCGGTTATACAGACAGGTCTTAGATTAAGCCAAGGTTAGGGCTTAGTTCAAATAGGACCATCTAAGTAGCTTTTTTTTAAATGTGCCTTAGAAAAAAAAAAAACATTACTGATGTGAATCTTGAGACAAAACAATGACACTGGCATATTTTACGATATATCAGGTCAAGTTGCTTTCAGTTAAAGGGTTAGTTCACACAAAAATGAAATCCTAGGGTGTGTATGACATTGTTCTTTAAGCCAAACACAATCAGAGTCATATTAATAAAAGTCCTGGCTCTTCCAAGCTTTATAATGGTAGTGAATGTCTGTTTCTGTTTTGAAGTCCATAAAAGTGCATCTGTCCGTCATATAACTGCTCCACGCAGCTCTGGGGGGTTAATAAAGGCCTTCTGAAGCGAAGCGACGCGTTTGTGTTAGAAAAATATCCATATTTTAAACTGTATCAAGTAAAGTTCCAGCCGATCGCCTTTGAAAGTGCCTTCTCGCATTCAAGATGTGTTCGTGACGTCATGACGAGTGGACCTGGTCGCGTTTATCTTTCGATCGGCAGGGGAACTTTCAACACTTTTTCCATAAATTGAACACAAAAGGCGGTCGGCCGAAAGTTTACTTTATAAAGTTTTAAATATGGATATTTTTCTTATACAAACGTCGATTCGCTTCAGAAGGCCTTATTATCACCCCAGAGCCGCTGGAGCAGTTATATGATGGACAGATGCACTTTTTATGGACTTCAAAAACAGAGCAACTATTACTGCTATTATAATGCTTGGATTAGCCTGGACTTTAATATAACTCAGATTGTGTTCATCTGAAAGAAGAATGTCATATACACCTGGGATGACTTGAGGGGGAGTAAATAATGGGCTAATTATCATTTTTGGGTGAACTATCCCTTTAATCAACCATTTTGTTCTGGCCTGCCAGTCTCCTACTCAGTTTACATTATATCCCGTGCATGCATTGTGGTGCTCACAATAACAGCATCGGCTGCCACAGATCTCGAGAGCGCTGCACTGTTTACAACCAATGTTCCCTATGCGCGCGCGTGCTCGGCCACGCACTTGTGATGCCGTGGCCGTGCAGAAATAATAAAATGAATAATGAACTGCGTCGAAGATTGGCACAGGCTAGACCGATATTGTTGAATAAAGTCGTTATTTTTGTGTATTTTTATGCACACTAAAGTATTCTCGTCGCTTCATTAAATTAAATTTGAATCACTGGAGTCACTTCTTTCTGGGCCTTGAAAGTGTTAATTACATTGCTGTCTATGGAGGGGACAGAGAGCTCTTGGATTTCATCAGAAATATCTTCATTTGTGTCTGAAGATGAACGAAGGTCTTACGGGTTTGGAACGACACGAGGAAGAGGAATTAATGACAGGATTTACATTTTTGGGTGAACCATCCCTTTAAATCTTGTCTGTGAAACCGGGCAAGTGTCTTAAAGGAAATGTTTGCATGACAGGTTTGCTGATAAATAAACAGGGATATATCAGTACATGTAACTCCGAGAAAGAGTAAACAATGTTCATTTACATACATTATTAACATTGTAACAAAGTGGGTTGAAAATCTGAGAACTTGCTCTAAAGATGTTGAAGGATAGCATAATTGTGTCTGTTTAACTGAACAAAAAATTATGTTTATCATAACTATAGTAACCATAGGTTTTGACACCATGGTTACTTTTGTAGTTATGGTTTTACTACAATCATTGATGAACTATGGTTAATTTTGTTAGCTTATGAAAACAAACCATGGTTTTACCACAGCCTTGCAGTAAAACCATAGTTAATTTTCATAAGGGTACAAATAAACTTAAATTGAATGCTCCTAATTTACTTGACTAATGTTGAATAAAAGCATCTGATAAATGTATAATCTGTTCACTGAAAATGTATTTAATAAAAATACATCTGCAACTGCTGTTGAGAGGTCTGCATTGTTTTTCTCCATTATAGTGTAATGACATTTTGGTTAGCTTATGGAACTGATTAAAAACCGTGGACCGACGGTGGGCCGCCAGAAAACATTTGTTATAAACCAGCGTCTCAGTAGCGGACCACTGTCGGAAAAGTGGTGGCTGCCGCTGGTGGTCCGCTAGAATAACGATGAGCAAAATCCCAGCGGGCCGCCGGCGGCAGCCACCGGTGGGCCGCCAACTTTGCCTCCAGTGGTCCGCCACTGGCCCGCTGGTCGTATGTTTGCTGGGGGAGCCTAAATTATTTTCTGTCATAGATGCGATCCATAGGAAATTCATTTAAAACCGGATCTGATCGCTTTAGGACTTGAAGCGAATTAGCTTTTCTTGGGAACCCAGGTGATCAAAACAACCCGAGTCAAGCATTAGCCGTGAGTTCGTGTAGTTCAAATGTATGCGTGTGTGTGTGTGTTGGTGTGTTTGAGGGCAGGTATGCATGACAGCAGCGCTCGCGCCCCAGGCGGTGGGCAGGGCTCGCCAAACGAGTCTCAAAACCCTGCAAACACATCCAGAACCACTCTTATTTACAGCATACCAACTAAAATTATGCTCGCAATACAGTTATATCAACATCAGCTGTTTATGACATATATTGACTGAAGCTGGACATCCTTATGCGTTAATAGCGTCGTCACAGAGCAGCGCGTGCGGATGATTCAGCCCTATATCAATGCACGCTGGCTGCACTGCACGTGAGAGATCAAACTGCTCTTAACTTTTACTAACCACATCAAAGTTCATAACATGTCTGTATGTGTATAAGCCAAGCACAAATTGCCAGGCCATGATTACGCCGATAAACCCAAAAAGTAGAGCAAAGAGTATAGAAATAACAGCGACCCACCTGGAACACACAGCTTCATGGGCGACATGTTTTCAAGAAGCGAGAGTAGCGGTTCTGATTGGCTAATAGTCAGAGGGCAACTCGTGCTCTGATTGGCCACTTCATCATGTGTGGTTCAAGTAAACCGCCATATTTGTTGTGGCGAATTTAAGCAGTTTTTTTACGTTAACTAAACCAAATATTTAAGTCTATAACGTTTAAAAATATAAGATTATTATATATGGAAAGAGTAAATTTTCTAATTATTCGACATCATGTCAAACATAGTAACATTTACTCACACCAGAACAATTTAAAATTCACTTAATTGTAATAAAATAAAATAAAACGATTTTCCACATTTTAAAAGCATCTCTACATCGCTATAATTTATACTTTAGGAATCAGATTAGAGACAAAAAAAGTTAAAAGCATTATTTTTGCTTCAATAAGCCAATATTTATTAGGGATTGGACATTCATTTCAATGACAGAACTGTCTTTCAGTCCAGCAAAATAATCTCAACATTTGTTTTACAAGCGAAATGTGAAGGAACAGACAATGTGAGCATTTATTTTCTGGGGCACAATGTTCAATATTTACATCATGGTGAATGTTTGCAGGGTCAAAATGCATTAAACTTGACATGGACATCAGCAGGATTTCAACATTCAGTGACATTTACCACATAAATGGTGACAAAAATGACCATAAACATCTCCCCCAAAAAAATCCCACGGGAATATAATCTGTTGCTAACCAAACGTATTGACTCTATATGTAAGAGAATCCTAAAAACGAACCGTGTTGGATATTTCAGGAGCATGTCTGTGGGCGAGCAGAGATCTAGAGCATCGGGACAATGCATGAATCACAGGAAGATGGGAAAACGCACCACTTCTGCAGCCCACCCAACCATTAATATATGCCGTTGCCTAGCAACAATTGTCAAAGCGATGCCATCACAGACAAACACATGTGCCATCTTCTGAAATGTGCGGTCGTGGATTTTCAGTGTCAAGACTATATAAACACACAGTGGCTCAGTTTCACTGCATACGCACATACTCAAGCTGTAACGGTTGCATTTTATTAGCATGGTCCCGATTCGGAGCATTAGGAAAGAAATGATTGGTCACTGGTTTGGTTCTAGGCTCATGGTAAAACACTGATTGCATTCTTGAGGAGGATTGTGGGAAATAAGAGAGCGATTACGGGACGCCCCGGGCCTACTTCTTGGCTTTGCCCTGAGCGGCGACGGCCTCCATGGCTTTGCGGACGGTCTCCTCATCTCCCAGGAATTGCATGGGCTTCACGGGCTTCAGGTTCTTGTCCAGCTCATAAAGGATGGGGATTCCTGTGGGCAGGTTCAGCTCCATAATCGCCTCCTCTGACATACCTGGAACAAACACACCAGAACCAGCCAATCAAATACATGCATATATAAAACGCTGGTGGTTGCTATGCAGTTGCTAAGGGGTTTAGAAAAAACTACTCCTCTTGAATGCTGCATGTCAACCAAAGCATTTTTTCTAGCGTATTTCCAATTGAATTCAATGGGAGCATCGAACCGGTTACAGTCACTTTTTACCCAGCCGTCCAATCACAGTGGAGGAGGGGCGGGACAAATACCACACCAACCAGACGCCACATTCTGCTTGTATAACGATTACAAACGACAACAACTCTTCATCCAAAACTAGTGCCAGACCAAGGGCCTATACCATGAAGCCGGTTTAGCTGGCTAGCCAGATATGTTTAAGCTTAGTTTGTGCCAATCCTGGGTTTTAGGTACCATTAAAGTGGTTTGGCTTTTAGGCTGTGTTCATCTCCATTGTAACTTACGCTCCACGGCTAACCTGCTCCAGGGCAGGTTATGTTCTGGATAAGAGATCTCAAACTGAAATTGGACCAATCAGCTGTGAGCAAAGTGACACACCTCTGATGCAATAAAGTCACTCCCCCTGTTTCTGCTCCACATTTAAAGGTCACTACATAGCAAATGGTTTTTAAAGACTAAAGCGTCTGGCTTTTAACAATGCTTATTTATAATCATAATTTTGAATGATAAAGATATAATTTATGTAATTATTATACCATTAATCGATTACACATGTATCATTTTAGTTAATCAATCATTAATAGGCACTTTGTTAAAATTAATATAAATAGCTTATACAAAGGTCATACAAAAAAGCTTTAAAATCAGTAAATAAAGCTATAAAAATGACTATGTGAGCTTAAATGTTCAATTCTCTCTATATATCAACTAAACTAACTTCATAACTTTTACTTGCATTGACGTAGTAATATTTTCTTTAAGTTGTCCTCTTTTATAGACAGCTCTTTTCTTCTTGCTGTGTGAATTTGTTTAAATTCTTAATATTTTTCAATCATGTCATATTCTGCAGAAGACAAGTGAATCTCTGTTGATCCACAGCGTGTGATTGGCTGTTCACTACTGATGTCACAGCTTAACTCCGGATCAAAGCCTGAGCTGAAAGAGAAAGCTAATGCTCAGCACCAACAAAGCCTGAATAGATTGGTTTGATTTGGTTGTCAACTCAAAACTTATCCTGTAACCCTGAGTTTGTTAAACCACCGTCATGGTACAGGCCCCTGGTATGTTATATTGTGTTGACACGTGTACATTCAGAAACATAAGTCCAATGCTAATAGTTCCGCGGATATTCTGTTTCAGCACATATAGCACCTCAACTGGCCGAAGCGCTCCCAATGCGAATGATAGAGGTGTCAAAATTAATCGTTTCTTCGATGCATCGCGATGCAGACGAGGGCGATTCGGTATCGGTTCAGTAATAGACCATAACAGATGTACAGATTATTTTCTGATGTCATTTGACATGTACGTGCTGTGTCGCGGTAACACACAATGGCAGAGGGAGGCGAGACGCGAGTGAGAGATTTAAAAAATGCTCCAACTACTTTAAAAGCCAACATCTGGACATTTTGTGTACAACGGCTTTATTTACATGTCGGCTTTTATGTACAACCTGGTAAGCACGACCTGGAGAACAGGAAGCGTGTTTTCTTTGAGCCGGTAAAATTAAAGGTTCAGTTCATATATCTGACTGACAAAATTGTATACATGAGGATGCAATGCACCGTCAATGCGTTGTGATGCATCGTGATATCGAATTTAACCGAATCGATGGCATGATAATCGTAATCGAACCGTGAGACATGATTTCTGGGATGCAGACAGAATCACAGAATCCAGGCATAAAAAGGGAATTTACAGTAGAATGCGGAATGCCACGGCGAGTTCTGGATGATTAAAAGTAGAGCTGTACACTTAATCAAACGGCAATATGGACTAGTGTCTGTGAATATTAAAGGTTCAATATGTAAGATTTATATATAAAAAAATATATATAATATTTTGTGTGTGATTTTATATATTATATTATATATATATATATATATATATATATATATATATATATATATATATATATATATATATATATATATATATATATATATATATATATATATATATATATATATATATATATATTTTTTTTTTTTAATTTTGAATGAATTGTTTAGGTTTTATTAATTAAATTGATTAGACATGTTTTTGATTATTAAAATGTAATTAAAACTTTTTTATTTTATTTTTTTGGATTGAGATAAATAAAACAATTTAAGAAAAAAAAAGTGTGCATAGGGCGCTAAAATGCACTCTGTTCACCTTTAAATCGATTGTTTAATTGTATGTGAACTTTCATTATTTCAATTAATTAGGCAAGATTTTGATTACTAAAAGTTTAAAATAACCATTTAAACAGAATTCAGAAAAGTGGAAACAAAAACTGGGGGGAATAAAACAGAATTTTGAAAATAAAGAAGAGCCCTGCGCACTGAACCCCATCAGACTGGTTCGGGGTGGTTCAGACTGGTTCGGGGTGGTTCAGACTGGTTCAGGGTGGTTCAGACTGGTTCGGGGTGGTTCAGACTGGTTCAGGGTGGTTCAGACTGGTTCGGGGTGGTTCAGACTGGTTCGGGGTGGTTCAGACTGGTTCAGGGTGGTTCAGACTGGTTCAGACTGGTTCAGGGTGGTTCAGACTGGTTCAGGGTGTATATACGGGAGATATCAGGGTGTCTGAGACGGATCCTCACCCTCCAGGTGTTTGACGATGCCTCGCAGGCTGTTGCCGTGGGCAGCGATGAGAACCCTCTTGCCCTCCTTGATTTGAGGGACGATTTCCTCGTTCCAGAAGGGCAGAGCTCGAGCGATAGTGTCCTTCAGGCTCTCACATGAGGGCAGCTGGTCCTCCGTCAGGTCGCCGTAGCGACGGTCCTGCAGCGACATCACATTCAGTGCTGTTATACAGGCTCAATATGAGAGAAGAGACTGCGCAGTGTTTTTAAAGTCTCTCCAATGTGCTCACCAAAACTGTGAAATATTATTAATTAAAAATAAGTGTTTTCTATGTGAATATCTGTTAAAATGTCATTTATCCTGTGATCAAAAGTGAATTCAGCGTCATTACTCCAATCTTCAGTGAAGGGGTCAAAACTATCTTCAAAACTCTTACTTCTGGGTATTTAACTAGCATCTACCATATATCTCTAGTGCTAAATCATGCTAGAAACAAGCTAACAATGTGCTAAATCATGCTAGAAACAAATATTATAAATATAAATTATAAAAAAATTATATAAATACGGTTCGGTTTCTCGCACAAACCGATCCTTTCATGTCTTAAGACATCAGTGTCGTCACGAGCCGCAGGGTTTATATGGATTTGTCAGTGCATGTTTTTTTTTTAACTCTCATAGATTTAGCTACCATTCACATTATTCGCATTGTACGACTGACAGACGCCAACGGTTTGAGTTTTTCATTTGTGTTCTACTGAAGAAACCTCACCTATCTTGGATGCCTTGGGGGTAAGCAGATAAACATCACATTTTCGTTTTTGGCTGAACTATCCCTTTAACAACATGCAGAAACATGCTAACAATGTGCTAACTTATGCTAGAAACAAGTCAGCAATGTGCCAAATCATGTTATCAAAATGCTAAAAAAAAAGTCAACAACAATGTGCTAAATCATGCTAGAAACAAGCTAACGTAATAAATCGTTCTGGCAACATGCTAAAACATGCTAGCAAAAGTAGTAAATCATGTTAAAAACATGCTAAATTATGCTAGAAATGCTAAAAATGTGTTAAATCATGTAAGAAACATGCTAGCAATATGCAAAATCAGGCTAGTAACACGGTAAAGCATGCTAGCAACATGTTAAAATTGTATTGACTTCTTTGAGTAAAATTTTCATACTTCAAGCTGTTCAAAGTTTTAGACGAGGCTTCGTTGAGTTTTTGTCAACAAACTTTGCTCCTCTAATTTGAAACTGTCGTGATATCGAATTGAACCGAATCGATGGCATGATAATCGTAATCGAACCGTGAGACATGATTTCTGGGATGCAGACAGAATCACAGAATCCAGGCATTGTGTATTCATTTCTTTTCAAAAGGTGGTGTATAAACCTCTCTCTCTCACCTTGCTGATGGCAGTGTAGAAGTCGTGGTCGGGGTCCATTGGTGGCGGTGGGGTGTCGTAGGAGCGCCTCCAGATCTTCACCTGCGCCTCGCCGTGTTTAGCCGCCGTCTCGGCCTTGTTGAGCCCCGTCAGGCCACCGTAGTGACGCTCGTTCAGACGCCAGGTGCGGTGCACGGGCAGCCACATCTGATCGATGCCGTCCAGCACCAGCCACAGGGTCCTGATCGCTCGCTTCAGCACCGACGTGTAGCAGATGTCAAACTCATAATTCGCATCTGGAGGACGCCATGTATATTATTCAGGTTATGTAACAGATACAGATGAGGATAGGATGGCATCAATTAAAACAAAACAAAATCTCAAATCTCCTCCATATCGATAATTTAGTTAATATTTGAAAAACAACTCAATCTTGTCCACAAATCAGTTACTAAACTCAAACAAAAATAGCCAATATCATCATAAGGTCATATCTTTAATCAATATTTAAAGGGATAGTTCACCCAAAAATGAACATTCTGTCATCATTTACTCTCCCTCATGTCATTCCAAAACCGTAAGACTTTCGTTCATCTTCAGAACACAGATCAAGATGTTTTTGATGAACTCTGATGTGGCATTCACACCGGATGCGAAGAAGGTGAACGCTTGAACATTTTGAGTTTACTCGCTTCATTCGCGCGTGACATTCACTGCACAACAGACACGAATTTGCGTCATGGGCGGGGCTTCTGCCAGCCGGCCCGTCTCGTTGAGGAATGGCTGACATGGGCTGTGTTTACACGTCTTTTTTGTTAAATTTCTACTGTTAATGTGACACAAAACGTAGTTTTAAGACTTTTTCAGTTGATAATGTAGTTGTTTAAAGCTCAAATCTGTGGTTTATTTATATAAAGAGTGCCTATTTGAACATTTGATCTGGCGTTTTCGGTGGATTAGCGGCGGTGAGCGCTCATTAACCCCGGTGAGAGAAGCCTTTCCTCGGCTAGTACTTCTGCCGTCTGCCGCTGGCTCTGTCTCTGTGGGGTCTCGAGCTATAAATCGTCTTGTGTAGATCTAACGGCTGATCTTTGGTCTCATGGATCTATAATTTGTTCCCTGGCAAAACGTTTAGGCTGAGGGCAGGGCTCCAGACTGCGACCAAATGGTCGCATTTTGCGACAAAAATTTGAGAGTGTGCGACCATTAAATTTGCCTGCTGTCCGTACTGGAGAAATTAAGAAAATACACTTACTATTTATAATTGATAGACGTTATATCTGGCAAATTCTATCTTTGCCAGCTGTTTCTATATGAGATAATATTCAACCATTTGTCCGTGATGCATTTTTGCCATTCGCAATCCTGAAGAGAGAGAAAGCGAGCGAGCGAGCTCACGTGGAGCTACAGCGAACACAACACGTCAGTCAACTTAATGAGTGACGATGGCCAAGAACTAAACACAAGTTTAGTCTGCTTAAACTTTAGGGATGTGCTGTGATATTAATTTTATTTTCGATTTTGGCTTCCAAGAATTATAAAAAGATGATATGAGGTAAAACTATTCCTATAGCCGTGTTCGTCAAGCTCATCCTTCCCTTCACAGCTGCGCTGTCATTTCTCCCTAAACCTAAACTTAACTTCAGATTCAGTGGTTGTTGTAAACTGCAGTCTCTACTGTTGCTAAACTGCGGGATGTGTGTGATAATAAAGAGCTATTAAATGCTCAATAATCCGTGCAAGAGATGCTGTTTCCAACTTCAAGGTGGCTTATGTGTGTGTGCTGCGAAATGAACCGATTTGCGCTTTATATTTTAGGCTTTGTGTGCGCGTCTAAACCATCAAATAAACAACAAATAGCCTGTGTAAAAATGACCGGATTGGAGAGTAGTTACTTTAACAGTTTATATCTTAAATGGGCGTAAATATTTTGGAGAAATAGGAGAATATGATATTATTAGTTCTACATTCGATCGGTCTTAAAGGGGCAGCGTCTGATAAACCTGCTGACGATTGAGCCATTCATTCGAATCGAACAAAAGGCAAATAGAAAATATTCACATCTCTTGAATGAATAACTTTAGCTTTTATAAGCATTAATCTATCAATTTATACAGTGAAAACTGTGCAGTGTTATTTTACATTTCATTCCTTTATTGTAGGTTTGTTCTTTACTGTAATATTAATGTTAGCAGACCTTCCGGATGCCTGCACACTGGTCCATTTACACATAGATGTTTTATATTTTTGTTCAAACATTGCTGTTTCTTTTGCTATAGATATTTTACTTTTCAGATTATAAAGCCATGTTAATTATGTTCTTAATTATGTTTTTTTCTTAAAAAAAAAAAAAAAAAAAAAATTATATATATATATATATATTTGGTTAGCATGTTGATTTACGGTGTGCGCTCCCTAAATTTTCTGGTTGTGCCCCTAAAATTTTCAGTTGGGGGCCACTGTGCTCCTGGTGAAAAAAGTTAGTCTGGAGCCCTGGAGTGCAAAGTGAAGTTTCATTACTTTTTTATTTTTAGGCTATTTAACTTTACGTTACCGTTGTGGCCGACTACAACTGACTTTGAATGTTTGAGTGAATTGTTTGCTTTATTTCATGTGTAGCTTATTATACCTTTTACTTATACTTTTGTATTATTGATCAAACATAAACTTGCATTTAACAAAAAGAGTCTGGGTTGTTTTTCATGTCATTTAATGTTATCACAGTGATAATCATATTGTCTTAACCAGATATTAATATACAGATTTTGTCCTCATTGTTGTCACTACTAGAGCAAGCTCCTGATTGGTTATCGCGGCGCGAATATCTGCCAAAGTTCAGATTTTTCAACTTGAGCGATTCGCACAAATCGCGTTCAAAACACTCAATTCGCGTCATTCGTGCGAATCGCGCCGCAGAGTGCCATTTCACGTCTCCGCATTGACTTAACATGTAAATCACTCACGCAAATCGCGTCAATCGCGTCCGGTGTGAACGCACCATGAGAGATTTCTGTCCCTCCATTGACAGCTACGCAACTACTGTACTGAGTTGACGCTTCAAAAAGTTCATAAAGAGATTGTAAAACTAATCCATATGACTCCAAATTTTCCACGATCGATTTATATGATGAACAGATTGAATTTAAGCTTTTATTCACATATAAACATTCATGACACACACATCAGTGGTGGTAAACAGAAGCTTAAGCATGTGCGCTTGACGTGCGAGAACCAATGAGGTTCATTCTCGCATTACGCTGCACGTTTGAGCTGATCAATGTTTATATGTGAATAAATGCCTAAATTAAATCTGTTCATCGTATATAAAGTGATCATGTCTCTTTAGAAAATTTGGACTAAACCGCTTGATTCATATGGATTAGTTTTACAATCTTTTTGAAGCGGTAGTT
>JARQWZ010001611.1:67500-170000 GCA_033150135.1 Gobio occitaniae
CTGATTGGCCGTCGTCTTCGCTGCCGTGTGGGTCTTTTCCTGCGGAACCCGTGAAGCTGCTCCCGGTACTCGCGCTGGCGCATGGGCACGTAACCGCAGGGATCACACAGACCCTGAGACAGAGAGAGACACCGGGGCTGACACATACTGGGGTTAAAGTATGATGTGATTGGTCTACTCTGCTCTGATTGGTCAGATGACCCAGTCTGCTGTGATTGGTCTACTCTGCTCTGATTGGTCAGATGACCCAGTCTGTTGTGTGATTGGTCTACTCTGCTCTGATTGGTCAGATGACCCAGTCTGTTGTGTGATTGGTCTACTCTGCTCTGATTGGTCAGATGATCCAGTCTGCTGTGATTGGTCTACTCTGCTCTGATTGGTCAGATGACCCAGTCTGTTGTGTGATTGGTCTACTCTGCTCTGATTGGTCAGATGACCCAGTCGGTTGTGATTGGAAAGTGGCTTCTCTGTGAGCTGTGCTTCATACACTATTGACAGTAGACAATCATCTGATCGTAGAACATCACTAATGTGAGCGCACCTTGAGACAGTGAGATCTTGTGTTGTACTGTACCGGATAAGAGGCATAGAAGCGTTTGTAACCCCCCAGCAGCAGGTAGAGCTCGGGGTAGTGCAGGTTCGGATACACCTGAGCATTGACACACCTGTCCAGCCTCCTCAGATACTGACACCTGTTGGACGGGTGTGAGCTTGAGTAATCATGAACACTCAATGAGTGTGAGTGTGTGTGTGTGTAGAGTGTGTTTCTCACAGATGTGGTCCTCGTTCTGATGAGAACTCGCAGTGGAACACTATCAGTTTCCGTGGCGATGACCCCTCTTCCCCTGGGAGAGAGTGAGACGGATGAGCCACACACCGGCCCCACGGCCTCAGAGATTGGGAAAGAGCTCCTGCTGAGTCCTGATGCACCGCCTGCTGGATCTGAGACTCCGTGTACAGGTTCACTGCGCCCTGCATGAGTGCAGGACAGCATAAAGGTCACGATAGGAAGACACTGGTGTGAAAAAAACACTCAGTATTTTAATGCACCTTAATGTGTCCTCCTTGATACTCGTAGGGGTAACGGCAGTCGACGATGAGGAAGTCTTCCACTGCAGGACCAAACTGACCTCTGATCAGAGACGCCACCTTCAGGTCAGGGGCAGACAATACTTTTACCACGTCTTGTGTCATTCAAATATAATTCTCTGAAACCTATCTTGTGACTAAGAAAAAAATGTAATATGAAACCAAAGAAATTCAGCTTTTTATCCACCCTTGCTTAGAAAACAGTAATGATTTCTTACGGTGTGTGCGCTGACACAGTGAAGCTCCCGATGGCCGGCTCTCTCAACAGGAAGCAGGTGTTGCTATGGAAACAATTGTATCAAGACACAAGACGACTCAGAATGAACTCTAAAGATTCACCCTTTGAAGGCATGAAAATTATAGTAATCAATAACGTGCACTTTGAGGTCTTTTCTGCTCACTAAGGCTGTATTTATTTGCTTAAAAATAAAGTAAAAATTGTGAAATATTATTACATTTTGAAATAGCTGTTTTCTATGTGAATATATAGTAAAATATAATTTATTCCTGTGATCAAAGCTGAATGTATCATTACTCCAGTCTTCAGTGTCACACGATCCTTCAGAAATCAATCTGATATGATGATTTGAGGATCAAGAAACATTTATGATTATTATTATTATATAAACTGTGATACATTTTTTCAGGATTCATGTAATATAAAAATCTTTTGTAATATTATAAATGTCTTTACTGCCAATTGGATCATTTGTTTGATTTCTTAAAAACAATCTCGCATAATCACTTTGAAATACGTCACATTGTTTCATTTAGATTTTTTTGCAGAGCCAACCTTACTGAAGTTTAATATTATTATTATTATTATTATTATTATTATTATTATTTAAATCAATGAACATGACAATAGTCATTTCCAACATATAGTATAAAATATATTGAAATAAATAATAATACAAGTAAAATGAATAAAATAATAATAACAACAGTAAAAGGATCAGGTATGAGATCATCAAATAGCTACAAACATGGGCGTCGGAAGCAAAAGAAATGTGGGTGGGTCCTCTCCCAGAAAACAATTTACTGGAGTAGATGCCACTTACATTAAGTACAAATATACCGTCTTGTTTACTTAACGTCTGGTTGGGCCAGACAAAAAAACTGAATCATTTACAGTGGCGATAGTGTAGGGGTAAGATGCATGGCATCAAGTTTTTGCCGAACTCGCTCTACTCCCTTTTCCCATCACATATCAGATCGGAAAGACATTTATTTTCAATAAAAATGAAGAGAATATTCGAAAAGTGGAAATAAAGCTTCTATCGTGTATTTATCGTTTAGGGGTACTTGAACAGACATGCACTAAATTAGAAACGGTAAAAGTGAGTGGGTCCAATATCATTAGTCGTAAAAAGTGGGTGGGTCTTGTCCCACCCAGATACAATGGTTCTGACGCCCATGGCTACAAATAGCGTAAAAGCTTCACTTAGGCCCCATTTACAAGGTTCAAGTGACCCAATTTGTCCCTCTCATGTGGCACAGATCGGATATGACATGTGAACGTGTAAGCAGGAAAAAAACCTCATGAATTCCGATATGCTCCAATCGGATTCAGGCCTCACTCATATGTGGTAATAAATCCAATATGATTCAGATACGTGCATTTGCGTCTGCCATGTAAGCGGTCAAATCAGATATCCCCAGTAAATGTGAGTCGTACGTCATTGAAAAAGGGTCGGAGGTGAATGACGTCAACTCAGGTGGACACGAACAGCGGTCGCATGACACTAATGACACTCTCTTTCTCTGCCTTACGAGAGCTATGTTTTGCTGACCTTTAAATAGTGCGGAAAGGAAAACATTGAATAATCATCTCGTCCGCGTCCATTGCATATCGTGCCGTTTTACTTCCTTTTCCGGGTCAGAACGTCTTGGGCCAGTGTATTGTGTAAATGCAAATATCGGATACGGGTCGCTTTTAAAACCGGGTCGTCAAAAAAACCCGAATATAGTCACCAAATTGTGCATCAGACCTGCAGTGTAAATGCGGCCATAGAGACCTAGTGCGTTTTGCTTTACTATTTTTCAACCCAAGCAGTAACTCAATATAATTTTTCATATCTATCTGAAATAACAAAAGGTGTATTTATGTATATGGTATTTCCCCATAATCAAACAAAGATTAACTATAAAGGCCACATTTGGTACCAACCAGACTGTAAAAAAACTCTGGACGTAGTGTCAGTGACGACACCAGTAGGTTTCTGAAGAGCATTCAGAAACCATCTTGGCAACGCGTCACTCCCGGATAACTGAAAATGGAAAAAGAGGCGGGACGTGGGTGGAGCTGAGGCGCATAGTTGCTGAAACCACGCCCACCTAGCTTAACCATAGTGGCAACCCACCTGTCACTCAAGTGGCCACGCCCTTAATTATGCAGAACTTTAAGGCTTAATATAATATAAACGGATGAGTTATTAAAAAATGTACCCCCTCACAGCCGTCATGAAGGGCAAAATTAGCCGTATAGGTCAAACCCACTTTTTGTCCCAGGCTGAAAACATGTTTTTTTCTGCTGTAAAGTTGGGGATTTTAACATGGGGGAGATAGAGATTTCTCTTCCTCACCTTACTGAAGTCCCCTATGAGTGTGAGGTCAGTGACGGCATCCTGAGTGACGTGTGTGGGCGGGGCTTCCCGCCGTGACCTCAGCTGACTGAACCTCACAACGGCCTGCAGACGGACAGGGGAGCATCAACTGTTTGTCTGGTAATATTATATAGCAGAATATAATATCATAGCATGCCAGCCTAAATGATTGACAGGCAGAGAGTGCTTCACTAAAAGCACCTGGCTTCCACATCATCATCAGGCACTCGTTCTCCTCACCGTTGGGTCGAGCGCGTCCCTCTCTCGCGGGTGACTGGCGTCCTCTTCTGGGTCACTGCGGTACTGTCTCCAGCTTCTGCCCACTGCTTCTGCCCCATCAGCAGAGAATCTGCTGGAGAGACGCACGCGCAGCCGCTTCTGCTGGACAGATGTTCAGCCCATCACTTTGAATGCAGGTGAGATTCCAATAAAACACGCCCTATATGAGTGTGTGACCCAGTTTACCACAGCAATACAGTGTAAAGTACCAAGTCAACATCATGCCAGGATACACACACTACAAATGAGCTATCAACATCATTCTGCAACGCGGAAGACAGTTTTCTGTGAATGTGCGAGACTTCAGATTCATCAACTAGAAAAATAACAACATGCAGGAAACGGTCAAACTATATGCGCTATAAAACAATGTGTATGGAAGCCAATTTCACAAATAAATTTCATAATTTCAAAACATAATTATGACATACTAAATTGAAATTGACATAAAAAGTCACAATTATGACATATCAATAAAAATATATATATAATTATGAAATTAAAAAGTTGAATGTATGACATTAAAAGTTGGCAAAATAAGTCACAATTTTTACTTTGTACTTTACAATTTTTACATAATTATGACGTAAAAGTCTAAATTGTGAGATAAAGTCGAAATAATGACATTAAATCATAATTATGACATACTAAGTAGCAGTAGATAAACGGTTTGTCATAATTATGACTTTTATGTCATTATAATAACTTAATATGTCATAGTTTTGACTTAGTATGTCATAATTATGACTTTGAATGTCATAATGTTGACTTTTTATATATTATATATATATGTCATAATTTAACAAATGTTTGTCGTAATTTCGCCTTAGTATGTTATAATGATGACCTTGAATATCATAATTTCACATTTGAATATCATAATTTCGATTTAATACGTCATAATTTTGATTTGGAATTTCATAATTTTGACTTTTTGTGTCATTATTATGACTTAGTATGTCATAATTTCTACTTTTTTGACTTATATGACTTTGAATGCCATAATTTTGACTTTTTTGTCAATTTCAATTTAGAATTTCATAATTTGGACTTAATTCAAACATAATTTCATAATTATTGTTTTGTTTGTCATTGGTGGTATGTCATAATTTTGACTTTGAATATCATAATTTTGATTTATTTTTTATTTAGAATTTTATCATTTGACTTTGAATATTATAATTTGGATTTTTAAAATAATTTTTATGTCATTATTTCAATTTAGAATGTCATTATTATGACTTATGTCATAATTTCTACTTTTTTGTCATATTTATGACTTTGAATGCCATAATGTTTACTTTTTTGTCAATTTCAATTTAGAATTTCATAATTTGGACTTAATTCAAACAATTTAATAATTATTGTTTTGTTTGTCATTGGTATGTCATATTTATGACTTTGAATATCATAATTTTGGATTGGAATGTCATAATTTTGATTTATTTTTTATTTAGAATTTTATAATTTGACTTTGAATATTATAATTTGGATTTTTAAAATCTTTTTTATGTCATTATTTCAATTTAGAATGTCATAATTTTGACTTAATTTTGGAAAATGTACGAAATGGGCCTCCATAAATGTGTTTATGATTATGAGAATAAATTAAAATAATCTGATGACAAATACCAGTTTCCAACATGATTTTGTTCAGTTAAAATAACAGGAAGTGGATGACACCAGTAGCCTCGCACATTCAAATTACAAATAAGGTGTATAATTATATATATTGCATTTACATGCATAATTCGGATGGCATTTTGGTTGCATAAATAAAATGTGGGCTAATATCAATGAGGGTGTATGTAAGCATTACTCACAAAGGCTCGCTCGGCAGGGGAATCGTGACGGTCCCTCCACAGACACACGGGCTGAATCATCCGATGAAAATAATGTCAAAATAAAAATATTTCATTATTTATTCCTTTTCATTTGCTGTACGTGTCCTACCGTGATTGAAGAGGACTCGGGTGACAGACTTCTGCCAAGACAAACATCACAGATCGTCAGATTAATCATCAACTGCATTATTAATACAAGATCGTGCACGCTAACTTTACCTCGCTCGTCGTCTTCTCACTGCAGAGACTGAGAGAAAATTCACAGTGAATTAAACTCAAATTCATAACTGAGGATGGACAGTTTAAAAGTTTGGATCTAGTAATTCTTGGAATTAATATATACATAAACAAGATGTGCATATGCAATATGTGCACAGACAATTAAACTTCTGCTGCTGCGAGGCAAGTATGAATACTTGCTCCAAAAACAACTTTAAGTGCTGCTGCAAAGAGACCCCCCTAGCAGATCTAGACAGGTGGAGCTGGGGTGGAGGAGGGTTACGACGAGCATGCAATCTACTGCTATCTGTGTCCGAGCCAAATATATACATACTAGGAAGAAATGCCTGATTGGCTGTAGTAACAACCACGAGGCAACCAATCAGCAAAACGTTAGAGTTTCATGACTGGGTTTTTCCATCACTTTCCATTAAAGCTATTACATTTCCTTACACCTTCATGCTTTTCAACACTTTCAACCCTGGATCTTCAGCAGAAACACTGAAGAGAAGTGACTAGGTTGTACAAGGAAATACTGCAGACTCTTGAAACAATAAAACTATTGGATATGTCAGTTGTGCAAACACAAGGAGCAGGAAGAGCTTGAGTTTAAAGTGTCCTCAGAGGAGAGTTAATTAACCAGCGTGTGTGTGTGTGTGTGTGTGTGTGTGTGTGTGTGTGTGTGTGTGTGTGTGTGTGTGTGTGTGTGTGTGTGTGTGTGTGTGTGTGTGTGTGTGTGTGTGTGCGTAGCTCTTGTCCAGACCTGTCGGCGTCTCTCTGTCCCTGGAGAGAGTGTTGAGCGGCGGATTGATGCATTCAGGCGTCAAAACAAGCTTTCTCCAGGGGGGCGAGCTCTTTACACTGGTGACAGAACATGGCCAACAAATACAAGTTATAAGACACAACTAACAGGAATAGTCCCTCAAAAAAATAGCTATTTGAATATAAAACAAAATCAGTCTTTTTTTTTTTTTAAAGAAAAAGAGCTGATGGAAGCATGTGTGTTTTATTGCTGGTCACAATTGCAACAGGTGGGAAATATGGTAAAAAAAATCAAAATTACAATGAAAGTAACACACATATCATAGCATATTTTCTATTAATTTGTTCCATTTAGCATGTAATTAATCTTACATGAATTATTCAGTTTCTTATTTAAAATGTGATGACACATTTGACCACAATTATGAGACAAAGCAATCTTAATAATGATTAATTATTTTAAATATAATTTAAATAAACATTGAATGTACCAAATATGGCAGTTGCATCTGAATTACAAAGTGTTTTACATTACCTTTAGTTTTCCGTTTATGGATGTTATATTGCTATTGTTATTATTATGATTATTATTTTAATTAATTATATTAATAAGTATTATTAATATAATTATAATTAATATTTTACGTTTAATATAATACATATTTTATGTTCATTCATATTATATTAGGCTAATTATTATTATTATGTATTATTATTGGGCAGTCATTTATTAATATAAACAACACGACTAACAATTAGAGTAAATTTTCCCAAAACATATCAGTAATAATTTAAAATCATTTTAAAAATCATTTAGAAAACGTAAAAATGTATAACTGCTGAATAAATGATTGCCCAAAAAAAATCCTCAAATAAGAGCGAGTGCAGGTTTTGAGTGTCTTTTAAAGAGCAGCGGTCGCGGTTCCCTCACCCGTCCTGGCACCGGAGGTTCTGCAGGCTGAAGGAGAGCTCGCTGACCGGGGAACAGTCTTCTCCTGCCGGCGGATCCCACACTGACTCCATCTGATCAGCGCTGCAAAACTAGCCGACAGACCGACTGCAATGCCCAGTCAAATATGGCATGAGCGGTGCTCATCCTGAAGCGAACGCCTCCTCATGTCTCGCTGAGGGGGTCTCGTCTCCTCTCCTCCCCGTGGAAACTCGCGTTGCTACAACAAGCTCATATGATCGGCGGCGCGCGGCGCGTCCCCGCCCCTGATGCCGCGCTGTCATCAGTCATCATCCTCCAGCACAGGAACACACAGCTAACCCTTCCCCTAAGACAGCCATGCCGATCACTGCCTCAGAAAGTCGTACATGTACTGGAACAGAAGACCGTTCTTAAAGGAACAGTTCACCCCAAAAATTACAATTCCGTCATTTACCCACCCTCATGACATTTCAATCCCCTACGACATCTTCTTTCATGGAACACATAAATATGTATCTGAATACCATTAAAAATAGACTATTTAACAGTAGTCCCCATCCACTTCCATTCTACAGAAGAGCCTCGGTTCAGCTGCGCACCATACAATAATCATATGGGTTTGGGCAATAATCATATTTGGCACGACCTAAGAGTGTCATAACTCATTTATTCAGAATATAGCATATCCTTCATGCTTATTGTCTGTTCTCAAAGCTTGCATTTTTGTTTTTGTTATTTCTCTTTACAGTTGTCATGATTGTAATTGTTGCTTTCCTCTTTCATGGTTTATTGATATTGTTGTTTATTACTTTGATATTGTTTTTGCTGCTATTTCTTGTTCCTGGTGTACAGTAACCTTGTGTGATTTGAAAGGGGCCTTAAATAATAATAATCATTATTATTATTATTAATTATTATTATTATGATTATATGTATACAGCACACAGATATATATATATATATATATATATATATATATATATATATATATATATATATATATATATATATATATATATATATATATATATATATATACACGCATCTAACAAAGTTTGTTTACATAATATGCATATATACTGTATATATCTGTGTGCTGTAATAATAATAATTATAATATATACTGTATATATCTGTGTGCTGTAATAATAATAATTATAATATATACTGTATATATCTGTGTGCTGTAATAATAATAATTATAATATATACTGTATATATCTGTGTGCTGTAATAATAATAATTATAATATATACTGTATATATCTGTGTGCTGTAGTAATAATAATAATAATTACATATATATATATATATATATATATATATATATATATATATATATATGTGTGTGTGTGTGTGTGTGTGTGTGTGTGTGTGTGTGTGTGTGTGTGTGTGTGTGTGTGTGTGTGTGTGTGTATATATATATTCTGTATATATCTGTGTGCTGTAATAATAATAATAATAATATATATACTGTATATATCTGTGTGCTGTAGTAATAGTAATAATAATAATAATAATAATTATTAGTATTATTATTATATATATATACTGTATATATCTGTGTGCTGTAATAATAATAATAATTATAATATATATATATACTGTATATATATGTGTGCTGTAATAATATATATATATACTGTATATATCTGATCTGTGTGCTGTAATAATAATTATTATTATTATTATAATATATATAAACTTTTATGTTAGATGCTATTAATGAGATAAAGCACTATTTAATATTTAAAACATTAATTTCAAAACATTATTTCTGCAGTTATATTTCGGCGTAAACTCCAGTGATGTTGTGCTTTGTCACATGCTCGATGTGGGTGGCGTAATTCTAACCAATCACAGTGTACATATGGAAAAACAAGCGAGTTCTCGAGCGCTGATTGGCCAGTGTCATCGCGATCACGCAGCGTCCCCGCCCCTATCCGGAAGCTTTCCGTCATGTGACTTGTTTGTTGGCGATCTGCTGTACAGCCGCATCATTTCATTACAGCAACAAACAACCGCTTGTCCCGGGTAATTCGCCCATTCCCCCGTATCTCCTCCTTTCTGCCTTTTCCGCGATGGACGAAACGAGCCCTCTAGTCTCTCCGCTTCGCGATTCCAACGATTTCAGCTACGGTCCCACCGAGCCGACCAGTCCCCGGGGCGGATTTGGAGGAACGCCGGGCTCTGTGGTGCGCCTGCCGGCTGGGAGTCCCGGACGCAGCCGCGAGCGACAGCCGCTCCTGGACCGAGATCGAGGCACGTCGCCCCGGGACCCGCATAGGAACGAGTTCCCGGAGGATCCGGAGTTCCGAGAGATCATCCGGAAGGCAGAGCGGGCCATCGAGGAGGGCATCTACCCGGAGCGCATCTATCAGGGCTCCAGCGGCAGCTACTTCGTCAAAGATTCAACAGGGGTGAGAGTTCATCATACCGTGATCTGTAATCGTTACATGATCAGTTTTATGGGCTTTATTGACTGAGCATGTTGTGTGTTGATAACAGCTGTGTCATCAGGTCAGGCCTCGACTGATGCAAAACACAAATCTGAAGTTTGAGCCTTTACAGGACACATCTGGATGTTTCTTTGCACTTTCATGTATTTTTAATGTGACATTGAAACTTTTTGACTTGTTTCAGTCCCAGATGTGCAATCCTTAGCTATAAAACAGGATGAATGAGAGACATGTGATGTGTGGAGAATAAAAACACAGGTAAATTCGAGGTGGACACATGAATGCTGTGTCATTGACTACAGGAGAGCAGCTTTATCAGGGCTGTAGTTCAATCTCTTCAGCGCTTTTGGGCACGCTGCCTCGGTGGATCAATAAATAAAAGGCTTACCGGCACTTTCTCTTTGACACTCTCTTCAGTGAGACGACAGAGCTGTGCTTTATGATCATACGCACTACTACTATTATATGGAACCTGAATGCAAGGTTAAAGGTGCAATATGTAAGATTTTTGGATTCAAATATCCAAAACCCACTAGAACAATGTTATATATTTAGTTGATTTGTGTACATTATCCCAAATGTTTCCTAGAATGTTTAAATCCAGAGAAATGAGCAATTTTAACCAGGACACGGACCATGCGTCGCCTATCAATGACATCATACCCGTGTTACCCTCAATTCACGGTGTTATTTTGTAGAAACCATGGAAACACCAAAGACGCTTTAATATATTGTGTGTTTTATTAGACAGGCGAGCAACTGTTTGGATAAATTCATTGACAGAAAACGAATAATTGTGATACAGCTCAGCACAGTTAGGCCCCGATCACACCGGACGCGGTTTTGCAGCGATAGCCGCCTCTTTTGAATAGATTTCTGTTGGCAGAAAGCGTTTTGCGTGCTGCGTTTTAACCGACTGCTGCGCCTCGCGTTTTAGAAGGAGCGCTCTGAGCGCATGAAGTTGAGAAAAAATAAAAAAAATCGGCCGACGTCATCTCGTTTTTTTTCTATTGTCCAATCGAATTAATGAAGAGAGCTGATTCGGGGATTTCCTAGCAACATAAACAAACCGCAGCGCACTGCTATTTTCTAAATGAAAAAACGTCAACCAAAAAAGTCAGTGCAGTGCGCCTCGCATTTTCGAACCTGAAAAACGTGTTCTGTGTGATCGGGGCTTTACTGTGCGTTCACTCCAGATGCATAAACGAATAAATCGCGCTTGAACATTTTGAGTTTACTCGATTCATTCGCGCGTGGCATTCACTTCACAACAGACGCAAATTCGCGTCATGGAAGGGTTTTCTGCCGGGCAGCTCCAGTCTCGTTGTGAAATGGCTGACGTGGGCTGTTTTAAAATACGGCAAATAAGCTCAATTTGCCTTCTTTTAGCTAGCTTGTAGTCTCAATATGTGTATATATAGCTCAAATTGAGTAAAGAGTGCTTTTTACAACTTACCAGACTGTCCGACTTCCTCACTCACTTTTTTCCAAGCAAGATCCTTTTTATTCCTGTTTCTATAACGTATGAACATGTATAGTACAGCTCCGGGTATCCACATTTGATTGTCCTCATTGTTGTCACTACTAGAGCAAGCTCCTGATTGGTTAACGCGGCACAAATATCCGCCAAAGTTCAGATGTTTCAACTCGTGCAACAAACACACGAAACGCTCAATTCGTATCATTTGTGTCGCCTCATTCGTGCGAATCGCGCAGCAGAATGTCTATTTGTGTCTTTGCAACGCTTCATTCGCGTCTGGTGTGAACGCACCATTAGTCTTATTGTTTGAATCTGGTTTTCTTGATTTGCCGCGAGCATGTTTTACCATGCCTAATATCCATCTAGCTCACTGCAGTGTGAACAAGTGTCTCATAGCAGCACCGAGTGAACGCACAGAGGAGCATTATAACCTAACTCTCAACGCACTCAAATGTGTGTAATATGATAAAACAGCGCTGCATTCCTCCACATACACATGAGCGGAAGAAGCGGAAGCGCTCGTCTGTGGCGGCGGCGTCATCAAGCTACGCCTTTGTTTTGAATAAACGTCCGCTAGCGGCGTAAAATGACATATTGTGGCTTTAACAGCTCCCATAAAAAACACAGATTGGCTTGATCAGGGCGGTGAATTACATGTTGATAAATTAACACTTTACTGTAAGATTCCACTTTATTAGTTAACTACTTTAGTTAAAATTAACTAACAATGAAATATAAGTTAATATATTTATTAACCCTTTGGTGCTCTCTATTTATTTTGTCTTTATCACATATTTTAGTAATCACCATAAATTAGGTATCATTTGAAAGCTTAAACCCTCAAAATTCAGAAATCGGACATGGAAACGGTACTTTAAATCCTATTGGCGGCCCTCCCCCTAGTGGGCGGAGTCATGTTTCATATTACAACGTATTTTGACTTTTTGAATAATTTTTTTTCTAATTTTGACAAATCGCATATCGTCGGAAAGGTCTGAGACTCAAGGTTCCATATTTAGGGACTGTTCTGAGATAGAGGTGATATTTACGACAGAAATTTATTCATTTGAATGCCTAAAAACATTGAATGAAAACCCGGTGGCTGTTTTTGGTATTACGTCTTAACAAAATCTCATGGGAACTCGTACTGCTTTACAGTAAATCTGTAACTTTTTTACAGTTTCACTTTTACTTCAGAAATAATCTGCTGAGTGTCTTTAAAAATAGACCAGCTTTATGTCTGTATTCCAAAGCGTTAATGAATTACAACCATTTATGCTTGGATAGTGCCTTTTCATGTCTAGGCTCACCGTTTTAATGTTTTACTAATACATATATAACTATAATTCTTTATAGGTGCTTTTGTCATTTTTATTACTTTTTCTAAGTTTCTTTTTAGCTTTATTTTTTATTTCCAATTATTCCAATTCTCCACATTTTGAAAAATTGAGTTTTTAATGTAATATTTATATTGTACTTTATTTCAGATGATGAATTTTTTTTAATATATATAGTTTTAGATTTAGTTAACTAAAACACTGACGTCCATTATCACAGTAGAGAGAAGTGTTTTATTTTCAAAAGTGGCTCTAGTTGACTATAGTTTAATTGAATCTAAGCTTGAGTTGGATTTGACACCGTACTTGTGTGTGTTTTAAGTAGTGGTTGACCTCTATGGTGTCAGTGGCTGATAAACTGC
Organism: Gobio occitaniae; assembly: GCA_033150135.1. NCBI lineage: Eukaryota > Metazoa > Chordata > Actinopteri > Cypriniformes > Gobionidae > Gobio > Gobio occitaniae. The sequence goes on from JARQWZ010001611.1 coordinate 80,868, forward strand.
ATATGTGAACGCTAGTATTCACCTCAAAACCCAGTGAGATCACTATCTAGACAGCATTTAGTCTCTCGTGAAATGTTTGTTCATCTAGATAGGCAGCTCCCTCGCTCGGGTGTGAGACAAGTGCCTTCATCTTTGACCAACACTTTATAAAAATGCAGAACTGTGAAGGGTTATTTGGTAATGGTGGTCATTTCATCAGACAGTTCCTCACTTCTTTAAATGAAACTGTGGAATAACCATGAGAGAGTCATAGCTTGACATGGTTTAAGACCGGTCACATGCGTTAAACCGCCTAATGTCTGCCATATGACTTAAGAGATTATAGCCGAGTGTGTGGCTTTCTTTCATTTAGCCACAGAATCAAACAGGGTCAAAATTCTCAGCTTTGGACCCGGTTTGCTTCAGAAACACTAGATTGTGAGATAATTCAAAGGTTATATTGATTATATTTATCACAAAGATTGTTTTGTTGTGCCTTTTCAGCAGAACTGAGTGAATGATAAACACTTTAATCCTTATAGTAAAGATGGAGTTGAACGAACAGACTCTTCCAGTTTCACTCCATCAAGATGAAGAGGAATTGAGATTTACTACACATTTTCGGCGGGAGTTCCCAGTGTTGCTCCTTCTTGGGCCCATCATGTTATTCTGTTCAGGTTTAATTTTAGTGTAGTTTAAAGAGTTCATGAAAATTACAAAGGGAAAAGGTTGGGAGCTTTCAGTCAGAAGTGACCAAACATTTCTCAATTTTTATCTGCACACAAGCCGCAAACAATTTCATTTATGAAGTAAGTTGGGAGAGTTTGAATCTGGCCTAAAAGTAGACCATGATTTACTCACCCTCAAGCCATCAGTTATTTAGTCTTTAAAGTTTTAAATAAGGATATTTTTCTTATGCAAACGCTCCACTTCTCTTCTGAAGGCCTTTATTAACCCTCCAGTGTGGAGCAGTTATATGATGGATAGATGCACTTTTATGGACTTCAAAAATGAACCAACAAGACACTGGCATCATAAAGCCTGGACATTTTTAATATAACTCAGAATGTGTTCGTCTGAAAGAAGAATGTCATATGCATCTAGGATGGCTTGAGGGTGAGTCAATCATGGGGTAATTTTTATTTTTGGGTGAGCTATCCCCTTAATCATTGAAGACGTGATTATTAGTCATGACAGTCTAGTTAGTCAGACTGAACCGTGCTACACACTGCAGCCTGTGGGGGGCAGAAGTGAGCCGAGGGTCTGATGTCAGTTTGGTGTTTTCTTGAAGGGCTGGTGCTCGACCTCTCGGCGGTGAACACGCTGGATCTGCTCACTAGTGAGGCAACTCACATGAGTCATTAAGCACATGACCACATGTAAGGTCAGGTGGTGCGCCGGGCCAGTTTCTCATTCACATCAAATCAAATCAGAGATGAGTCATGGAGACCAGATGAAGTCTTTGTTAAAGGTCACTTTTAGTCGGGAAATCATAAGGCAGAATGTGTAACTGTGTTGGACGTATAAACTTGCACATCTGTTTAAAAGTTTGCCATCCTAAGATTTGTTAGTGTTTTTGAAAGAAGTCTCTTCTGCTCACCAAGGCTGCATTTATTTGATGAAAAATACAGTAAAAACTGTAAAAATGTGAAATATTATTACAATTTAAAACAGCTGTTTTCTATGTGAATATATGTTAAAGTGTAATTTATTCCTGTGATCAAAGCTGTATTTTCAGTATCATTACTCCAGTCTTCAGAGTCACATGATCCTTCAGAAATCATTCTGATATGATGACTTGATACTCAAGAAACATTTATGATTATTTGTTGTGCTGATTCACATTTCTGTACAAACTATGATTTCAGGATTCTTTCATTAATAAAAAGAATAGCATTCATTTGAAATAGAAATCTCATTATAAATGTCTTTACTTTCACAGAACGATCCTTCCTGAAATCTGACTGATGCCAAACTTTTGAACGATAGTGTGCAAATGGTTTCCTTCTTGTAGTGTTTTAACCCTAAAAAAATACACATTTCACTTTCAAAACAGACATGTCCTATATGATTTTCACTGCATTCTGGGACTGCTTTATTCGTAAAATACCTCATTCAATTTTAGCCAAAATGGCTATCCATCTCTAGTGAAGGTTCTTGGAAAGCGTCTGTGATTTGCTAAAAATTTACATTTGTAAAAGGCCCTGTTTACAGCTGGTATTAAGATTTTGGTTTTGAGTTTTGGTCGATCGGCTCACAAGTAGACGAGGGAGACACATTCCCGTTCACACCTGGTGTTTTAATCCGTCTCTTTCCGTCATCGTCGGAAACAGCTGAGAGTAGCTAGCGCTCTGTAGAGAAGATTGTCCATTTAGGGCCACCATAGAAACATGGCGGTGCAAAATGGCGACTTCACTGTAAGGAGGCCGACGGTGTGTGTAGATAGAAATGACTCATTCTAAGGTAATAAAAACATAACGGTTCATTATATAAGGTCTTTATACTCCACTGAAAACATAGTTATGTATATTATATTGCATTTCTGTCAATAGATCCTCATGAATATTACACACCACCTTAAAGGGATAGTTCACCCAAAAACGAAATGTTTATGTGTATCTGCTTACCCCCAGGGCATCCAAGATGTAGGTGTCTTTGTTTCTTCAGTAGAACACAAATGAAGATTTTTAACTCCAACCGTTGCAGTGTGATAGTCGTATAATGCATGTCAATGGGGCTATTTTAGAGTATGAGAGCAATGAGAGTAAAAACACATAGACGTACGAATCCTTATTAAACCATGCGGCTCGTGGCGACACATTGATGTCTTAAGACACGAAACCATCGGTTTATGCGAGAAACTGAACAGTATTTGTTATTTTTTTACCTCTTATCAGACGAATGTCATCTAGTATTCCCAGCGCCATAACTTCCGGCGAATAAGGTCAAAATACTGGCGCGATCAAAGATATATATACATAGATGCCTCATTCCACCGATCCGTGCCATAGGACCGCGCAGGCACTAATGAGGACGGCTGATGCAGAGCCATAGAAAAAAATTAAATACATTTTTAAATATGGATATTTTTCTTACACAAACGCATCGATTCGCTTCAGAAGGCCTTTATTAACACCCCAGAGCCGTGTGAAGCAGTTATATGACGGACAGATGCAGTTTTTATGGACTTCAAAAACTGCTATAATAATGCTTGGATTAGCCTGAACATTTTTAATATAACTCTGAAAGAAGAATGTCATATACACCTTGGATGACTTAAATCATGGGCTAATTTAAATTTTTGGGTGAACTATCCCTTTAATCACAGGTGTAAACAGGGCCTCACATGCGAGATGTAAAGTGTAGGGTAAAAGGATGGATGCTATTTCACCAACAAGCTAGAGAGGAACTATTTGAGCAGATTGTCATGTTCTAGATGCATGGTATGACCGCATTTGCCGCTTCATGAAACCTGACCTGAAATGTCCTCTTTTTGCTCCAACAGAAGGTCATCGGGGTCTTCAAACCAAAGAACGAGGAACCGTACGGCCAGCTGAACCCCAAGTGGACCAAATGGCTGCAGAAGCTCTGCTGCCCGTGCTGTTTCGGCCGGGACTGTCTGGTTCTGAATCAGGGCTACCTGTCAGAGGCCGGCGCCAGTTTAGTGGACCAGAAACTAGAACTCAACATCGTGCCGCGCACCAAGGTATGACACACTTGTGCATCTTCACTGAAACCAAAACCGAGGTGAATGAGGACGTGAGAAAGTATGGCGATAGTCATGATGGTTTTGCGCTTGTTAGTCAACCTCTTTCATTTCCTGTTGTTGGCACGCATGAAAGCAAACTAGTCAACCGCACGGCTAGACATAACGCTTACCTCACTTACACTCCCACACCATTGCTATTGCTGACTGTTGAGAGAAGACAGACATGTCCTCGGGTGTCTTCACACTTGGCATGTTTGGTTGGATTAAAACCAACCCTGGTGCGATTGCTCTGTTAGTGCGGTTCATTTCAAGTGTTACCATCTGAACCCTGGTGCCACCAAACAAGCAGAAAAGATGGGTTTCGCTCCACTTCCAAACAAACTCGGGTACGGTTCGAATGAGATACACTCACCTAAAGGATTATTAGGAACACATACTAATACTGTGTTTGACCCCCTTTCGCCTTCAGAACTGCCTTAATTCTACGTGGCATTGATTCAACAAGGAGCTGAAAGCATTCTTTACAAATGTTGGCCCATATTGATAGGAGAGCATCTTGCAGTTGATGGAGATTTGTGGGATGCACATCCAGGGCACGAAGCTCCCGTTCCACCACATCCCAAAGATGCTCTATTGGGTTGAGATCTGGAGACTGTGGGGCCATTTTAGTTCAGTGAACTCATTGACATGTTCAAGAAACCAATTTGAAATGATTGGAGCTTTGGACATGGTGCATTATCCTGCTGGAAGTAGCCATCAGAGGATGGGGACATGGTGGTCATAAAGGGATGGACATGCTCAGAAACAATGCTCAGGTAGGCCGTGGCATTTAAACCATGCCCAATTGGCACTAAGGGGCCTAAAGTGTGCAGAGAAAACATCCCCCACACCATTACACCACCACCACCAGCCTGCACAGTGGTAACAAGGCATGATGGATCCATGTTCTCATTCTGTTTACGCCAAATTCTGACTCTACCATCTGAATGGCTCAACAGAAATCGAGACTCATCAGACCAGGCAACATTTTTCCAGTCTTCAACTGTCCAATTTTGGTGAGCTTGTGCAAATTGTAGCCTCTTTTTCCTATTTGTAGTGGAGATGAGTGGTACCCGGTGGGGTCTTCTGCTGTTGTAGCCCATCCGCCTCAAGGTTGTGCGTGTTGTGGCTTCACAAATGCTTTGCTGCAGACCTCGGTTGTAACGAGTGGTTATTTCAGCCAAAGTTGCTCTTCTATCAGCTTGAATCAGTCGGCCCATTCTCCTCTGACCTCTAGCATCAACAAGGCATTTTCTCCCACAGGACTGCCGCATACTGGATGTTTTTCCCTTTTCACACCATTCTTTGTAAACCCTAGAAATGGTTGTGCGTGAAAATCCCAGTAACTGAGCAGATTGTGAAATACTCAGACATGCCCGTCTGGCACCAACAACCCTACCACGCTCAAAAGTGCTTAAATCCCCTTTCTTTCCCATTCTGACATTCAGTTTGGAGTTCAGGAGATTGTCTTGACCAGGACCACACCCCTAAATGCATTGAAGCAACTGCCATGTGATTGGTTGATTAGATAATTGCATTAATGAGGAATTGAACAGGTGTTGCTAATAATGCTTTAGGTGAGTGTATGAACACAACACGGACCAAAGACATGTAAACGAACCGAAAACAGGACATGATGTCACAGATCTTCGTTTGTGTGTGTGTGTGACGGACGGATTTCTGCTGCTGTTTTGACTCCTTTACACATTTTAGAAGCTCTTGACGAGTTCTCAGCAGGTCAAAATACCACCATATGTAGCTATGCATACACAGCGAGCGCGTATAGCCCAGCACACTGCATTGATTTGGATGTTCGGTAAGTCCCGTCACGAAATATACGTCATAAAAGACGACCAATCAGGTTGTGATCATATCCCTATGCCATTAGGTTCGGTGTTAAAAATGCCAATGTGAACGCTAAGCGGACCAGGACTAAGGCTAAATCCGACCCCCCCCCCTTACCCTTAAATAGGGCACTATTTGAAGGGACAGACATTTGTAGTGGTGTCCGAGACCATAGTGGACGTTTCTGAGTGCACTCATTCAATCCCACAATGCACCGCACTAATGAGTGTACAGTCGATGTACATACAGCGGCTGTCCGACTTCACTCACTCGTTTTCATTCACTCCTTCAAGTGAACTGTATTAGTGGATAACGTAGGGAATAGTGATTGAGGGTTTAGGGGGCGATTTCGGATTTAGCCTGAATGTTTTTTTTGGTCCAGCCCAAACTAACCAAGCAAACCGAACTACCCGTGTGAACACACCCCTATATAAAGCGTTCTCTCTTTCTCTTAGGTGGTGTATTTATCCAGCGAGACGTTTAACTACAGCGCCATCGATCGAGTAAAGTCTAGAGGAAAGAGGTTAGCTCTAGAAAAAGTGCCTAAGGTTGGCCAACGCTTCCACCGGATTGGCCTGCCACCTAAGGTAAGGTTTATGACCGCGCCACCTTTCTGCCTGGAGGAAGATTTGGCTCTTGTAGGTTTATACAGTGTTATTTTACAAGTGATACACGTTTCTATTGGCTGTTGTATGTTTGTGAACTGGTTTCTATTGGCTGTTGTAGGTGGGCTCATTCCAGCTCTTCGTAGAGGGGTATAAAGACGCAGATTTCTGGCTGCGGCGGTTCGAGGCGGAGCCTTTACCCGAAAACACTAATCGCCAACTCCAGCTACAGTTTGAGAGACTGGTGGTGCTGGATTACATAATCAGAAACACAGGTGAACACGGTCAAAGGTCAAACATATAGACAACATTTGTATTGTCTGTTTTAACAAATTATTTTTGTGTGTGGTTGTATGGATCTGTAGACAGAGGAAATGACAACTGGCTTATAAAATATGACTATCCGATGGATACATCAAGCAACAGAGTGAGTGACCAGCTGATATTTTTAGGAGATTTTCCATGTTTTCGTGTTCGTGTTTATCAAATGGTTTTCTCATCCAGGACAGTGATTGGGTGTTAGTGAAGGACCCCATCATTAAGCTGGCAGCCATTGACAACGGTCTGGCCTTCCCTCTCAAACACCCGGATTCATGGAGAGCCTGTAAGCCAATCACCATCCACCTCACAAACACATGACTGGCCAATCACACTGCAATATCCCTATACTATCGTCATCACTGCAACTTGAGCTGTTTTCATTCATGTGTTGTAGTTTGTCTCCAGCCTGTTCAGTGTTTTTGTTGAATGTGTTTCCTGTAGATCCGTTTTACTGGGCGTGGCTGCCACAGGCTAAAGTTGCCTTCTCCCAAGAGATCCGAGATTTAGTTCTTCCCAAATTTTCCGACCCAAACTTCATCAAAGACCTCGAAGAAGATCTATATGAGCTTTTTAAGGTAAGCCACCAAGAACGCTTTGAAATCCAGCTGGGCACTCGCCGATATGTTTGTCTATTTTATGAAATGAATGCTCAGTGTTGACTTTATATTTGCGTTCACTTTGACAGAAAGATCCGGGTTTCGACAGAGGACAGTTCAAGAAGCAGGTCTCAGTAATGAGGGGGCAGGTGAGTCTATTTCAGTTGTGTTTAAAGACACTGAAAGCATCTGCTTTATATTATTAGATATGATATGGTAGGGCTGGGCAATAAATCAGTTTTGATATTTATTGAGGAAAATAAATCCACAATATCGTTAATAAACTTTTGAGTAATATTTTATATTTAACCTACATCTCTTGAGAGTCACGTGCATTTCAGCCATAGAAACTTGAGTCTTCATGACAACCCGCCAAAATAAAAGTTTGGTTTATCTTGAAATTATGACAGAAATATATTACTATTATATAGTAAAAAGTACTGCTTAAAACAATAATAATTTTAAGGAAAATAATATATTAGAATTTTAATTTATACAGTATGCATACTTTATTTGACAACAATAAAAACGCAATGTGTTGATGTAAATTAAAAATATTTAAAATATAGCAATTAGAATATTTTAAAGGTTGAGTAACATTTTATGAGGTAACTCTTTATTTTAAGGTGACGTAGTTACACGTTACTACATGTACTTACTATAGTAGTAACATTAAATTATGCATAATTACAAGTAACAAACCCCAACCGTAACTCTATAGTAAGTGCAAATAGTAAATTAATATTTCTCAGTAATTATTGGAGTAAGTATAATGTAACTACATCTCCATTAAATGTAAAAGAAAAATGTTTTTGTAAATTAATTATTTTCCTTTGATTTACATTTGAAAAGATTGATTAAATTGTTAATGTTTTATGAATTCATTTATTTCATTAGACACCATTTTGATGATGATGAATGCAGAATCCAGAAAAATAAATAAATAAAACAACACACTTTTCAGAAAAATGAAAATGGCTTCCTAAATTAAAAGGTGGCTTTCTCACGTTATGTTTACATTCATTCTTGAGGTCTGACAAACATCTGGAATGCACTTCCTTCTCCATTAATGGTATAAAAAAATTAATACTGTGATAAATTTCGTGTGAAAATATCCTTAGCCAATTCGCTTAGCCCTATTATACGGTCATAATGCTCTCTGCTGCTGTTCACGTGTCAGTCAAAAATGAATTTGTCAGTGAAATGATTGTACTATATTTTAGTTTGATATATTTTATTTAACATGTTGTATTTTTAGGGGATTTTATGTTTCTAAATTATATTTATGCTGTAGTTTTGATCCATTTATTCACTTTTTGAGCATGGACCTTAAAACTGAAATTTCCAAAACGGTCATAAATCTTGAATGCTTTGGAGCACAGACTTCAGTTTGGTCTCTTTTTAAAGTCGAGACACTTGGCAGATTATTGCTGATGTGAAAAAAGTCATGAAAAATGTTCAAAAATACCTTTTTTTATATATATCCAAAACACATTTTACTCTAAACTGAGAAAGTCAAAGCCATAAATCTAATCAAGCTGTGCTCCGCATTGATAGTGACAACAATATCACACAAATTTAGCTTTCAGTCAGATTTTGTTGTGCCATTTTTGACCGCGAACAATACAAGTGACTATTTTTTTCAGAATCATTGAACCTTTTTGAATCATGTGCATGATTTATTTATTTTTGTTCAGACAGCAAGTGTTCCGATAAAGTAAAAAAATATATTACAAAAAGTAAAAAATGTTGGTCAAAAATGACCGAACAGCACCAGGGAAACTGAAGTTTGCAAGAAGGGGAATGACTCATGCGAACCCTAATATAATTCACAAATACACAACATCTATTCAGCCTGAACGTGCAAAAATGAGCCGCAATTGATGCCCAATTTCCAGCTCGTCTCTGAATAAACTCGGCGAGCAGCCCTCATTCTTGACTTCTCTTTCTGAGCTCATTTCCTGTCCTGCATTCCTCTAGATCCTGAATCTCAGTCAGGCGCTGCGGGAAGGCAAGACGCCGCTGCAGCTGGTGCAGATGCCGCCCGTGATCGTGGAGACGGCGCGGGCGCCACAGCGGGCCAACAGCGAGTCCTACACGCAGAGCTTCCAAAGCAGAAGACCCTTCTTCACCTGGTGGTGATGGGGGCTGTTATGTGTGTGTGTGCAACCTGATTTTAGTTGCATTCTTTTTTTTTTTTCATCGCCATTTTGGGAACACATGAAAGTGGATCCTTTTCCACACACATAATTCTGAAGGAGAGCATTGCCTTGTGGACTGTCACACCGTATGAACACTCGAAGCCGTCACGCATGTCAGTAAGACAGTGAAGGAGAAACTTTCTGCAGTAGTGAAACCTCGACGCTTGACCAATCCCTCCCCAGCACTACGGCTCAAGTGTCATCCACTGGCCTCCTGTTAGTTTTGTTTTTTCTCACAATCTTTGAAAAGTCACACACTATCCTCTGCTTTTTTCATTAGCGTTATATTTTTCTACTTTTTTTCACGTGCACGTGTCATGATCTGGAGGCGGAGTCTCCTTGGAGCTCAACTGAGCATGTGCAGAAACATTGGAACGTTCCATCCTCATTCTTTTTTGTTCATAGTTTGATTTCGTTTGAAAATCTTTTTTTTTTTTTTTTTATGTAATCACAGGTGTCAACAAAACTGACCTTAAAACGTGACAATGGACTGTATAATTTGTATGTAATGTATTTAATGAAAGATGCTAAAAACTATAACAGTGCGATACTCAATAAAAGAACGGACTCGAGTTTTATTTCGAAAACGATTTAATTGGAAGTTCCAGCTTAGTGACGATGAGAAACATAACTCTTGCTCCTGTGCATGTAGTAGTGTTCAGAGAAATTGGCTACATGTTTTCATCTGTATTGCTTCTAAATGTCTGTCCAAGTGACAGAAGAAGACATTAAATAATCAGCACTAATGATTAGTGTCCAGCATACTTCTATACTAATGCATCATTTACATATCTACCGCAGGCTAAAACAACACTAATGATTCGCAGAGAACTGCACTGCTGCAGCAAATGCAAATACATTCCTCCATATTTTTAGATATTGGACAATAAACACCACTGGAAGGCAGAACACTCCCTGAAAAGGAGGACTACTGAGAACCTAGTGTTTTGGAAGAAAGAAAACACAAGCACATTTCATTAAATAATAGAAACCCAGCACTCTTCAGCCCCGTACATTCATATAAGTGGAAAATATATAAGCTGAGAGGGGCTCTGGAAGCTTCAATGAGGCTTAACTCACTGCATTTAAAGAGACAGTTCACTTTTGTCATTTACTCGCCCACGTTGTTCCAAACCGCTACGGTTTCAGTTTAATTACATAAGCACAAACGCAAATGACAGAGAATGGGCGTGGACACAGAAAATAGGGATGCACAATATCGGTATCAGCCGATGTGGTCATTTTTAATGCTATCCGATAAGATGTGGCAGATATATTAAAGCCGATAAATAATGGGTTATTTGTTTTAACTGAGACACTTCAGATGCGCACAGTTCACCATGATGTGTTTGAATTGCTTGAAATATGATTGGAATCGCCTCAAAAAAGGAAAATTCAGTGCAACATGTGCAGTGCAAGTCTGTCATATAGGCTACATAACATTATAATGAGAACATTAGAATCGTGTGCATGAGCTTTTAATGGTGAGACTTTTGTTTTTGCAATCAGGCTCTCAAAAATGATTTTAAAAAATCGGATTTAAATTTATCGGCCAATATATCGGTTATCGGCTTTCAAATATAAAGAATTAGCGGTTATTGTAGCTGGCAAAAGCTGTAATCCCTCAAATTATAGAACATTTTGGATTTGTATTTATCGTCAATATATCGGTTAGCGGCTTTCAGATATAAAGAATTAGCGGTTATCGTATCGGCCAAAATGTTCTTTTTGTAATCACTCAAATTATAGAATATTTTTGATTTAGATTTATTGGTCAATATATCGGTTATCGGCTTTCAAATATAAAGAATTAGCGGTTATTGTAGCTGGCAAAGGCTGTAATCACTCAAATTATAGAACATTGTGGATTTATATTTATCGTCAATATATCGGTTAGCGGCTTTCAAACATAAAGAATTAGCGGTTATCGTATCGGCCAAAATTTTCTTTTTGTAATCACTCAAAAAAATGATAGAATATTTTTTATTTAGATTTATTGGTCAATATATCGGTTATCGGCTTTCAAATATAAATAATTATCCGTTATTGGGCAAATTTATTTGTTTTTTATAATCACTCTCAAAAAATTATAGAACATTTTGGATTTAGATTTGTCAGCCAATATATCGGTTATCGGCTTTCAAATATAATAACATTTATCAGTTAACGATATCTGCCAAAATGTTCATACCGGTGCATCCCTACAAAAAAAATGACCAAAAAGGCAGTTTAAAATAGTCTATATGATTCATGCAATATATTACAAATCTTCTAAAGTCCATATGACTTGGAATGTAGTGCATGAGCTGTGTTTTTATTTCTTTTTTTGGAGCTCAACACTGTTCGCTCGCATTTTGTAGAAAAGAGCAGCATGAATATCTGTTGTGTTCTGTCGTCTGGGGTTTGGAACAACATGAGCATGAGTATAAATAACAGTTTTTGACCCTCTAATAGTGTTTGACTTCTTTTGTGCGATCAGGTCCGAGGATGTGAGAATGGCACAAACCCGTAAACGGTTCGTTAAGGTACAGCAGGACTCAAATCCTGCGGGATTATTGTTAGTGTCAGTTCCGGGCCGCTGCAGGTGTGTTAGTGTTGATCATTGCTCGATTAAGACTAGTGTTTGATTGAGGCGGCAGCTTCAAGTAAATCTGCGGTGAGGGCGAGTCTCAGGCTGTAATCTGATTGAATGCGTTCAGTCGGCGGTAATCCCACACTGCTCCACTTCCCGCTGCCGGCGTTAGTGTCGTATCCGATGCAGGTAGCGTTCGGGGTCCTTCTCTTGAACGCCGTTCCAGCTCCATCGGGGGCCGCCCGAGGGCCCCTGAGGCTCTTCCTCCGGGGACAGGAAGTCACCTTGATCACATGGTCCAGCCTCAGAGGAGCCCTGCCCTCCACAGGCTCCCAAAGCAGACGAATCATCATTGCCATCAGCATTGTCGTCCTTATCTTCTCCAGTTATGACTTCAGACGTCTGTCCCAGCGAGCACTCGTTGATCCTAATGGATGATTAAATAATAATAATGCATAAATAATAACACATCAACTAAGATGCAGATCAGTATATTATATAATTACAGTATTCTCGTGCACAATCTAATCGCAGGTGTGTGACCCATGCCTGGATATTCTTGTCTGATTACAGGGTCTTTATCGTGCCAGGTTTGTGGCTGATCTCATGACCTACATTTGTTCAGATTAGCATGTTTCCATTAACACACACACACACACACACAGTGGCAGTGAAGCTGGTGTAGCTGCCATGTGCATCAGAATTCAGCTTTGTATAGACATTTAAGTAAATCTACAAGGATGAACCCTGCAAAATCATGTCCAAGTCATATATTACCCCCCAAAAACACAAAAAAGAGGTTTAGAACAAACACTACCCAGAAAATGAGGAACTTTCAATACAATACTGTCACATAAATGCTTAAATGAATACTATGTTCTTGAAATAGCTAGTTTCAGTGTCTCTCACCTGAGGTGTCCAAACGCTCGGACCCATCTGGTCCCTGTCGTGTCTTTATGAGTGTCCACCCTGAGGCCGCTTCTGGTCCGCGCTCGGACTCTGAGTCCCACCAGCGCCTGCGCCAAACCCGTCTCCACCTCCGCCATGGCTCCGTCCGCAGCCTCTTCCTCCCCCTCCGCCCCGTCCTCGCCGGCCGCTGCTCTCCGGTTCCCCCACACCATGCGGGCTCTCTGCTCGGCGTCCGGGTCGCCCGCCGCTTGGAAGAGCCGCTTCAGCTGCCGCAGGTTCACCCCCTGAAAGATGTTGGCCGTGCCGGACTTGCGGTTCCGGCGCTCGGAGCCTGACGGGCGGGAAAACGTGGGCTGGGACGGGCCTGCGAGAACCGGGGCTGAGGCCACGTCCTCCATCTGTGAAGCGAGAGGTGAAGGTCAAAAGGGTCAAACGGTACGTAGCACTTCTGAGAAGACGACACACACTTTTTGTATGAACTAGTTTTGTAGATGGCTGCAAAGATGATTTTAAGCAAACATGTCCTGTGTTGTTCAAGAGGAAACTGCTATAAAGTGCTTTTTATTTATTCATTTGTGTCTAAAGGAGCTTTATGGCAAGACACTACAGGTAAAACTTTTTTTTTTATGATTATTGATTGGTTAATTTTACGTTTTTTGGGGGGGCTATTGTACAGAGTTGCCTTTATAACATCTAGACTCCTCTTCTTTTAGAATAGTGGAGCGAAAACATTCAAAATACACATTTGTGTCTGTATATTTCAATTTCAAAGTGTATTTTCAAAAGGTAATTTTCCACTTCAGCAACATTTACTTATACTGCTACAAAACCACAAACTGACATCATAAGCCAAGAGTCAAACTGCCCAACTAAAGCAAACACTGATCTACATAATGGCGACCAAACATTTTCAATAAAACATCAACATCTAAACCTCTGTTAATTCTCAAAAATAACTGTGGACAAATGACAGAAATAAAGCCAGTCTGGTTAGTAATAAGAGAGATGTAATGCATCTTCAGTTGATCTCATCTAAAGCTGTGGCTGAAGTCAGTTGTAGTTCTTGAGTTTCTCTTTCCTTCAGTGATTCTGCTCATTACCATCAGGCGTCTTCAATGTTAGCAATACAAAACAGAGTTCTTAATTAATCTTTGACGTCTGTCTGTTATTCAGATAGTATTGTTTACATTTTACTCATTTTAAATGGTTGACATTTAAGGAATTAATTTGATTAATTCTAACTCAATTCTATATTGCTTGTAATCTGTTGCCACAATATTATTGAGTAGATATAGCGCATTATTTTTTTACAGTGTATACCAAACCTTACATTTTCCTATCTATATTTTGAAGGTTTTTTAATGAGGGGTTACTTCATATAACAATTTATTCCTAAAAACTTTTTGAAAATGTATTTTTCTGGCTGTTGAATTTATTTTTTGAAGTAGTGGAGAGAAATCCAAAATCCCTTCTGTTAAAACATTTGTGTCACAAAATGAAACCATTTTCAACCTGGCCCCAGTGTTTAGATTTCTGTTCTGGAAATGTATGCAAATTAGTGCATATTTAATTAGCTCATATCTAATTTGCATAGTTTTTTACATTGCATTTAAAAAAACGTGTAATATAAAACAAATTTCTTGAATGTACTGTGGTTATTAAACTGGGAAAGTATGATTACATCTATTAGTTTAGTTTTTTTTATATCCTATATTTACCCGATCTTGCCTTAAGTTGGTACGTCAATGGAAAAAGAGTATTTAAACTGCACCGCAGGTTCAGACATTAGCCGACTGACCTCCATTGACAAAGGCTATTAATTGCCATTAAGTCACCATTGCCTATTACAGCAGTCTAAGCTGGGAAAACAAGTCTATGCCACTTTTAAAGACCCTAAAGAACCCTGTTCATTGGTAAAAAATCAGTTTCATCAAATCAGAAGTCAAGTCACTTTTATTTATATAGCGCTTTATACAATACAGATTGTTTCACAGTGATAACAGGAGGATAATAAAAAATGATGCAAACAGCTCATGTCGGCTGTACAGCAAATCTAAAAGAAAACCTTGGGAGAAACCAGGCTCAGTTCTCCTCTGGCCAACCAACAAACACAGAATACATGGATCATTTGAATGGTCTTCAATGTAAAAAGAGGTTTCGGTCACGTTATGATGTAGTTGCCACATTTACTTAGTAGCGGGTAACTTGCCAAACGTATGCGCCCCGGTCCGAACAATAGCAGAGAGTCTATGTTCAGAACAGAATACTTGTGTACTGTTAACGGCACACTGTACAGCGTGCACTACATGCTATACTACTATTACAAATGATTGTGAAACAGGTTAAAGGGTTAGTTCACCCAAAAATGAAACTTCTGTCATTAATTCCTCACCCTCATGTCGTTCCAAACCCGTAAGACCTTCGTTCATCTTCAGAGCACAAATGGAGATATTTTTGGTAAAATCTGAGAGCTCTCTGACCCTTCATAGACGGCAAGTTAATGAACACTTTCAAGGTCCAGAAAGGGAGGAAAGACATCATTAAAATAGACCATGTGACTCCAGTGGTTCATCCTTTATGTTATGAAGAGACAATAATATTTGTGCCAAAACACAAAAATAACGACTTTATTTAACACTTTCTTCATGTCTGTGTCAGTCGTAAACGGTGTAGGAGACTGACACAGGCTAGAAGAAAATGTTGAATAAAGTCGTTATTTTTGTAAGAAAGTATTCTCATCGCTTCATAACATTAAGGCTGAACCACTGGACTATTTTAACGATGTTTTTACTGCCTTTCTGGACCTTGAAATGTTAATTAAATTGTGGTCTATGGAGGGTCAGAGAGCTCTCGAATTTCATCAAAAATATCTTAAAGGGACAATTAAAATTAGCCCATGATTTATTCACCCTCAAGTCATCCTAGGTGTATATGACATTCTTCTGTCAAGCGAATACAATCAGAGTTATATTAATACATGTCCAGCCTCTTGCCAGCGTTATAATGAGAATGAATGGCTGTTTCTGTTTTGAAGTCCATAAAAGTGCAACCATCCATCATATAACTGCTCCACACGGCTCCGGGGGGATAATAAAGGCCTTTGGGCATGACACAATGCGTTTGCGTAAGAAAAATATCCATATTTAAAACTTTATAAGCTGTATATTCTAACGTCCACTAACTGTCATACACCTAGGATGACTTGAGGGTGAGTAAATCATGGGCTATTTTTCATTTTTGGGTGAACTATCCCTTTAACTTGTGTTCTGAAGATGAACGAAGGTCTTACGGGTTTCTAACGACATGAGAGTGAGGAGTTGAAGACTACAATGTACATTTTTGGGTGAACTAACCCTTTAACTTTTACTCTTACGGGTTTCTAACGACATGAGAGTGAGGAGTTGAAGACTACAATGTACATTTTTGGGTGGACTAATCCTTTAATTTGAGCGCACTGCATTGTGGGATGCTGCTGTACACTGCATACTTGCACTGGTCATCTGGCTAATCAGTACTTATAGAAAATGGTAAAAGTATGAGTATGTCATTTTTTACATAAACAACGTTAGGCGTTATTGCTCAAAGATAAACAGGAATGTCTAGTTAGCTTGTAAGCATTTGGTCATGGCAAAAAATAATGACCAAGGACTCGTGTTTTGTTGACGCGTAACAAGAAAACGGTTAAGTTACGTCACCCGACGTCATCTAAAATGTACTCGGGCAATGTTATATGTGAAAATATTGTTTGGATTATCCTTCTGGATTCGTTTCTCAAATGGCTCGGAAAATAATAAATAAAGGCACGATTAGTTACTGGGTTGGTTCATTTGGCAGTTGAAGTTTGCAGTGCGATGAGTCACGTGACGGCGTGACGCACGAGCGCACGGACATCCGCAGTGACAGCTGCGCGAGGACAGACAATAAAAGCGCTAATGAAAACATATAGCAGCAATTAATAAAGCATATGTTCAATAATAAATGCGCGGTTATGAGAGACGACATGAAGCACCACAAAGCGCACAATCGCGGTATTTCTAGGTGGGAATTCGGTTCCGCTTTGCTGCTCTGCAGGAAAAACAAATGAAAAAAAAAACATTAACGACACAATTATGCAGGAATCTACTCACCGTTTCTCTCTGAACTAGTGTCTTTGTGTCATTTGCATGTCGGATCTTTGGAATTGCTGTGTGTAAAGCAGCAGAGTGTTGTAGTAAACAGCCTGGCTGTGTGTGTCCGTCTGTGTCAAGCGCGACGGACAGAAAAGTTTAACGCTCTGACTCGCCATCTACTGTACCGCTCTGACCAATGAGAAGACTGGAATAGATCAGTGATCCCGCCTCCTACAGTCTCCTGCAGCCAATCACAACATTCCGTTCCGTGTGCGTGTGCGTGTGCGTGTGTGTGTGTGTGTGTGTGTGTGTGTGTGTGTGTGTGTGACTGAGAAAAGTGTAATACTCATTGACGTCAGTGCTGCCACACACGTGCCAACATGAGTCTACTTTCTATAGTGTTCATAAATATAGCCATGGCTATATATGTATGGCTATATAAATCTATAAAATGTTTCAGCTTTAAGAAATAAGTGATTGTTAAAATTATTAAAAGCACGATTTTTCGACGAGTCAGTCACTATTCTAAATGTTTTAATAATTTCCCAACAGAAGAGAAGACCCTGTATTTGACTCTGCATTACTAACTTTTCCATTAGATTAGCATAAATTGCTATAAGCATTAATAAATTGATACATAAATTGCCTTAAATGTCTTTTGCATTTCCGTCAACAGAGGGAGACACAGGCCAGTGTTGATTTCGTCAGAGAATCATAGCAGAAATAAAGTACTGATGTGGATTTCAGATTTATGGATCCTCCACTTCTCAGGTAAAACAGATTAAATCTCTTAATTTTCCTAAAGTCAGTCAAATTAAAGAATGTTGCAGTAATAGATATGGCAATAACTTTAATCTTACAGCCATGGCCCTCAACACCTTTAAAGTATCTTTCCTAACACTGCGACCCAGAGCTTTAAAGGTACAATATGTAAGTTTTTTTATTAAAATATCCAAAAACCACTAGAACAATGTTATATATTTTGTTGACTTGTGTACTTACATTGTCTCAATTGTTTCCAAGAATGTTTAATTCCAGAGAAATTAATCAGGACATAGACAGTGTCTGTGCGTCGCCCAATGACATTGTTTTTGTAGAAAGCATGGGGGGAAAAAAAGTGTCAGTTTTTCAACAATGGAGCCAAGTTTGTGGACAACGTTCTTGAATTAATCATTTATAGGCATGCCGGTCTGTTATTGCAGGGATATTGACTTTATAATTTTACGCCCCCAAACATGACGCGGAACATGTCAGTCAAACGTCCTCTTGGGCGGTCCTTGACCACTGAAAGCTGCGAAAGAGTCCAGACCTTCTGCCGTCAGTCTGAGAGACTATACAAACCCCGACTTGTAAGAGAACCACACTTGAACCAGCGAGGCACTCTACTGCCCCCCTCCTCTCTGTTTTCCCTTACACACACGCCAGGGGTGGAGCCTCTTTCCATATTCAACCAGAACATCTAATAACAGTTCCCAACACAAAAAAATGAATAAAGTGCAACATTAACATTAAACACATTGTTATCCACAACACAAAAACATTCTGAACATGTTAAACTAACCCCCTCTTACTGAAGTCCTCAACCCCGAGGACAAAGTCTGTAAATCTGACTGGGGTTCTCCTGCTCCTCTTTGGACGCCCCTGAGGAGCGTGTGATCTTGGCCTTCAGGTACAGATTCCTCTGAGCCCTGCGAACGACCAGCCTGAGGGGTGTCGGGTAAGGTGCCAGCCTATCCAGATACAGCACCACTTTGCACCCCTGAGGCAACTACACCCGATACACAACCTCCCCCAGCCTTTCCAATATTGGGCATGGTTCCACCCAGTGGCTGGGCTGTAAACCCAAACTAGCTCTCCCACCCCAAAGTCAAATCCCTGACCCTGGGCGTGCAGGTCATAAGCCCTCTTTTGCTGCATCCCTGCAGTCATAGCTGCTTCCTGGCATATGCATGGGCATCTCCCACAGGAACAGGTGGAGAATCTGGGGCTCACCAAAGACCAGCTCTACCCAACATGAGCAGGGCCGGAGTGCATGAGGTAGAGTCCTGAATAGCAGAGCGACATGCCATTAAAGGTGCACTATGTAACTTTTCCGTCCGCTAGAGGTTACCTATTCAAAACAAAGGCGTAGTTTGATGACACCAAGTTTGAGCGCAGAATCTTGGGACATGTGGTCTTCACCTCACAGCCGGTGGGAAAGAATCGGGACAGGACTCGGGCAGAAATCATGTTCATGGATGTGATTATTAATGTTACTGTAGTCTGAAGCAGGAGCGATTGTTAATAAGAAGAGCGCAACACACGCCTCGCGAGCAGCGGTACTGTTATTATGACACAGTCGCCGACGGGACTTTTATTATGACACAGTCGCCGGCGGTCATGAGTATGAGGTAACGCAGCTCTGTTTATCATATTAGACACATCTGAGTGTGTTGATGATGTTATGACATTACTCTGTGCGTTCTCTCAGCGGCTGCTATGACACTTGTTCACACTGCAGTGAGAGTAAAGCGTTTCTGCAAAATAAAACCGGAAACTGAGGGTAACGCCATAGGCGTCGATTTCGGGGGGGACGGGGGGGACGCGTACCCACCAGATTTCGTCATGAGTCCTTTTGTACCCACCACTTTTTTTTTTTTTTTTTAAACCTCGAGTTCAATTTTGCGGTGAAGCATTGCTGACACACACATATTATTTTTTCCACTCAATTGTGTCGTAATAACGATATCTTATGTCGTTTTAACTACATCTTTTCTCATAATAACGAGATCTTATGTCGTTTTAACGACATCTTTTGTTGTAAAAACGTTTGAAAAGCAGAAGCAAGCTCCGTAAAATAGGCTCTTCTGCTGCCTGTATCAGTGGCAGTGCCCATAACACGAAATTGTTGTAATGGATTGATGTAGCCTATACAGTTCTTAACAGCCATGGGTAGCAGGTGCCATGGGCCGCTCATGATTTAGCGTAATGACGGACCCCGGTGCAGCCACAAATATCATAATTATCTATAGGCTAGGCCTACTGTAATTGAGACATTCAAGAAATGTATTAAAAAGAAAGACGCTTTCAGCCTTACTCAAAGTAGAGCCCTACATTTCTGCCCGAGCCCGACGGGCCCCGACTTTTTTACGCCCTAGGGCCGGGCTTCGGGCCCATTTTCCAGTCATAGCCTACCTCAGACGCGGGCCGGGCTTTGGGCTTTTTTAGGCTATAGGACGGCGCTATGCAACACGCATCGCCGCAAATGAGTAAAGCAAGCCAACACGCAAACTGCCACAAGTGAAACTGAAAATAAGCTAAGTTTTAGATGCTCAAAAGCACAATCATCTTCATTAAAATTAATGAGACTAAATGCTCTTACCAGTGTTTAGGTCGCTCGTTCTCATAATGCGGTCTTTGATGTTGAAAAGAGCTGATGAATAAAATACTCATATCGGTTGATTTCGTTGACATGAACTCCGTTAAATGTGCATATAGCACGGGAATTGAAGATCGGATATATATTCATTTCGCGGAGAGGTGTAGCCTAAGGTAAGACAACCAGCATGTTTTTTATTTTTAATTATTTGTTTAGATTGTGTAGCCCGTTTTGTTTGCGCGCGCCGTTGCGATCTGCCTGCCTCATCTTGTCAAAAATGCCTTTTTACTGTGATGGTGGTGATAATAGACTAAACGTTTAAACGATGCTTTAAGTGTTTTTTATGGATTTAATAAGCAAGACAAGTCAAGTGTTGATTTCAGAGGCTAAAGTGTTGGGTTAACTCACTGTCGGCCGCTGGCCGCTTGGTCGTCACTTTAAAAAGCAAAAACTTTAGTTTAACAAACATTAAATGCTTTAAACATTTTTCTAAATGATCTTAATAAAGAAACAAAACGAAATATATCTACTTTGACATTAAAAACAAAACTGAACTATTTTAATGGCTGTAACTAATGTGTAATAGGGAGGATAAAAAAAAAACACAGGCTCCAGTGGGACTCTGATAATGAAGTGGTAAAAAAAATTGCAAAAATGAAAAATATTAAAGAATTCGCGGGACGCTTTCGTCGGCATGAGTAAGATAGGCAATAAGACCCGCAATATGTCTCTCATCTGACATTTTTATTTATTTACATTAGTAAGCTGCAGGACATAGTCTTTCAAAACATGACCTGCGCGAAAGAGAAAAAAAAATGTACCCAGCACTTCTGAAAATGCACTTCTGAATGCGTCTCTGTCCCCAGCACATTTCAAACCAAACTGACGCCCATGGGTAACGCAGATATGATGTCATCGACAGGCGACTCCCTCACACGTGCCGGTTCCTCGGTTAAAAGAGCAATTTCTCATGATTTACAAATAGTTGGAAACAATTGGGATAGTGCAAGTACAAAATATATAACAATAGCCTAGTGGTTTTTGAATATTTTACTGAAAATGTTTTACATAGTGCACCTTTAAGACCAGCGGCAGATGCATGGGCGCGGTACTCTACTGCTATTCCTGCAGTTCCCGGATGTGAAATGTTGAATTCTCAGTTGAATTTGAACCACTGAATTTGTAAAGCAAAATAAAATGGATCTTTAACTCTTTCAGACTACAGCAGTCCAAACGCAGGTTCTTGTTGTTGTTTCCATATTCGTCGTCTTTTGTTTTTAATGACATTCCAATCTTCTGTTTAAACTGTTCCTCCTCCTCATAAGAAAGCAAAAAAATGAACTTTAATGCGCCAGCCCACCAGACTCCGCCCCTTTCCTGTTCATCTGAGGCGGTGTCCGCCAAAGTGAAAGTAAATGAAACCCATCATCGGCACACACAGGAAAGTACTGTAAACATCAAAAATCATTTTGATTCTCTTAATGGATCATCAATATGATCAGCATGTCCTGTCTGCGGATACTTTTCCACACAGGTGAGTCTGACAGATACAGTTTAAGTAATTTTGTGTTTTTCCGCTACGCCCCACTCGGCCACTTGATTTTACACGAATTTTTTATATAATGCTAAATACATTTGTATGGTTTGATGTAGATCCCCAATACCTCGTGCTGGAAAAGATATAACAGACAAACTGTTTAACGGTGTTATGCTGCGACAATCTTCCTTTTAAAATATAGCTCGGTTTTTGTATTTGAATATTCCTGACATCATTAGGCCCTATAGGGCCTATATATATATATGTAATATATATACATATATGTTAGATACGGGACTTTCAAAGAGTGGATTTTCTCTCATAGATTTATTATCAGCACAGTATAAAACTCTTTCAATTTTTTTTGGCACAAATAGCCTACAGGAATACTGACTGTAAATAATGTGGTCAGTGCGATGACGTTCATTAGTTTAGGCCATTTTTGCCATTTCTGCTCTTACATTCATCCTCAAAACCTTGCCATGCAAAGAGTTGACAGGTATTGAAAGTCTTAATATAACTGTGGTTTTTCAGAGGCACATTGAAGCTGTGATACCACCACAACCTTATGTATCCTCATTTGTAGGATTTGGTCTTTTAGGTTTGGAATTAAAAGTTGGTAAAATATGATTCTCATGCACACATGGCTCCATTTCCTGATTTCCTGAGAATAATTAATGGACTAACACTGATCCTAGAAGTGCTTTACTAAACCACTTATCTTACTACATCTGTTGATACTAAGAAAATTGTTTAATTGTATTAATGCTTAAGGGACTGAAGTGACTATTTAATGCATTTCAGATGTTAATTAAAAGATCTTAATCAACAGCTCACATATGTGGATGTGCTCTTTCTGTAAAGTCTCCAACAGCAAAATACATATTAATGGAATTATTTAGTCACCTGAATCAGTTAAAATACAAAAGTCATGAATTTAAGAGTGTGTGATTTACATTAACTTGTGTTCATCTCAATGCTCAGACTGGATCCTCCAGAGCCCAGCTGTGTGTCCATGAAGAGTGACCAGTCAATGGATCCTCCATATAACTTTAGTGGACACACTGATCCTGGGTTTAGGTAAACACTGTATTAAACCACTTATCTTACTACATCTGTGTTGATATTAAGAAAACTGTTCATTAATGCTGTAAAGTGACCAGTGTTGGGGGTAACGCATTACAAGTAACTGGAGTTACGTAATCAGATTACTTTTTCAAATAACTAGTGAAGTAACGATTTTTCAAATTTACAACAAAATATTTTTCAAAAAAGTAGTGCGTTACTTTTTCACATTTATTTGACTGACAGCTCTCCTGTCCCCATGTTGAGAAAAATCGTGAGTAAGTGCAGAGGCGTTTTGTGTACACATGATGGTTTTTGTAGTTCTTGAATAAATGTGAGCATTTATTCATCTCACTGGCACAATAAACATTCAGTACTCCTCAAAATGAAATAAAATCCAAATGCAAAATCAGAGTACTATGCAAACATACAATAATTAAATGTTAAATAAAACAAATATTTTTTATGCATTTAATCTACCTTTATTGACCAATGTCTTGCTGCTGATCTTTGATGATTCAGTTAAACCATGAGCAAAAATTATTCGATTTTTTTGTTTGTTTTTATTGGTAAAACTAGTTTCTCCTGCGTTCTATTCTTCCATTATCCAGAATGTCTGCATAGCAGAGCTGCGTCCACTACTGTTCATGTGTGAATTTGCATTTTTACCTTAGCCTGAGGCTTATTGTTTCAATTTTGGAATAAAGAGGTCTTTACATTTGCACAAAAATATAACTTTTTTGTTATAAAAAAAAAAACCGCCCAGCCCAGGTGAGAAAAGTAATGCAAAAGTAACGTAACGCATTACTTTTCTTAAAAAAAGTAACTAAGTAACTCAATTAGTTACTTTTTAAGGGAGTAACGCAATATTGTAATGCATTCGTTTTCAAAGTAACTTTCCCCAACACTGAAAGTGACTGTATGTAATGCATTTCAGATGTTAATTAAAAGATCTTAATCAACAGCTCACATATGTGGATGTGATCTTTCTGTAAAGTCTCCAACAGCAAAATAGAACCCAGAACCCAGAGCCCAGCTGTGTGTCCATGAAGAGTGACTGGTCAATGGATCCTCCACGTAACTTTAGTGGACACACTGATCCTGGGTTTAGGTAAACACTGTATTAAACCACTTATCTTACTATATCTGTGTTGATATTAAGAAAACTGTTCATTAATGCTGTAAAGTGACTAAAGTGACTATTAAATGCATTTCAGATGTTAATTAAAAGATCTTAATCAACAGCTCACATATGTGGATGTGCTCTTTCTGTAAAGTCTCCAACAGCAAAATACATATTAATGGAATTATTTAGTCACCTGAATCAGTTAAAATACAAAAGTCATGAATTTAAGAGTGTGTGATTTACATTAACTTGTGTTCATCTCAATGCTCAGACTGGACCCTCCAGAGCCCAGCTGTGTGTCCATGAAGAGTGACCAGTCAATGGATCCTCCACGTAACTTTAGTGGACACACTGATCCTGGGTTTAGGTAAACACTGTATTAAACCACTTATCTTACTACATCTGTGTTGATATTAAGAAAACTGTTCATTAATGCTGTAAAGTGACCAGTGTTGGGGGTAACGCATTACAAGTAACTGGAGTTACGTAATCAGATTACTTTTTCAAATAACTAGTGAAGTAACGCATTTTCAAATTTACAACAAAATATTTTTCAAAAAAGTAGTGCGTTACTTTTTCACATTTATTTGACTGACAGCTCTCCTGTCCCCATGTTGAGAAAAATCGTGAGTAAGTGCAGAGGCGTTTTGTGTACACATGATGGTTTTTGTAGTTCTTGAATAAATGTGAGCATTTATTCATCTCACTGGCACAATAAACATTCAGTACTCCTCAAAATGAATAAAATCCAAATGCAAAATCAGAGTACTATGCAAACATACAATAATTAAATGTTAAATAAAACAAATATTTTTTATGCATTTAATCTACCTTTATTGACCAATGTCTTGCTGCTGATCTTTGATGATTCAGTTAAACCATGAGCAAAAATTATTCGATTTTTTTGTTTGTTTTTATTGGTAAAACTAGTTTCTCCTGCGTTCTATTCTTCCATTATCCAGAATGTCTGCATAGCAGAGCTGCGTCCACTACTGTTCATGTGTGAATTTGCATTTTTACCTTAGCCTGAGGCTTATTGTTTCAATTTTGGAATAAAGAGGTCTTTACATTTGCACAAAAATATAACTTTTTTGTTATAAAAAAAAAAAACCGCCCAGCCCAGGTGAGAAAAGTAATGCAAAAGTAACGTAACGCATTACTTTTCTTAAAAAAAGTAACTAAGTAACTCAATTAGTTACTTTTTAAGGGAGTAACGCAATATTGTAATGCATTCGTTTTCAAAGTAACTTTCCCCAACACTGAAAGTGACTGTATGTAATGCATTTCAGATGTTAATTAAAAGATCTTAATCAACAGCTCACATATGTGGATGTGATCTTTCTGTAAAGTCTCCAACAGCAAAATAGAACCCAGAACCCAGAGCCCAGCTGTGTGTCCATGAAGAGTGACTGGTCAATGGATCCTCCACGTAACTTTAGTGGACACACTGATCCTGGGTTTAGGTAAACACTGTATTAAACCACTTATCTTACTATATCTGTGTTGATATTAAGAAAACTGTTCATTAATGCTGTAAAGTGACTAAAGTGACTATTAAATGCATTTCAGATGTTAATTAAAAGATCTTAATCAACAGCTCACATATGTGGATGTGCTCCTTCTGTAAAGTCTCCAACAGCAAAATACATATTAATGGAATAATTTAGTCCTTTGAATCAGTTAAAATACAAAAGTCATGAATTTAAGAGTGTGTGATTTACATTAACTTGTGTTCATCTCAATGCACAGAGTGGACCGTCCAGAGCCCAGCTGTGTGTCCATGAAGAGTGACCAGTCAATGGATCCTCCACGTAACTTTAGTGGACACACTGATCCTGGGTTTAGGTAAGCACTAAACCATTTATCTTATTACATCTGTGTTGAAAAAAATAAATTTCTTCATTATTAATGCTGTAAAGTGGGGGTCTCCAAACTCAGTCCTGGAGGGCCACTGTTCACAGAGACTGTAAATAATGTGGTCAGTGCGATGACGTTCACTAGTTTAGGCCATTTTTGCCATTTCTGCTCTTACATTCATCCTCAAAACGTTGCCATGCAAAGAGTTGTCAGGTATTGAAAGTCTTAATATAATTGTGGTTTTACCCCCACAACCTTATGTATCCTCATATGTAGGATTTGGTCTTTTAGGTCAGGAATTAAAAGTTGGTAAAATATGATTCTCATGCACACGGGTCCATTTCCTGATTTCCTGAGAATGACTAATGGACTAAAGCCTAGTTCAGACTGCACGATCTCTTTCAAACTCCTCGGATCACAGTTCTTTTCACACTGCATGACTATCTTGGGTAGCATTCAGTCACTGCTGTGTTCAAACTGCACGATGGATCGGCGATGACTGTACAAGAGGAAAAATCGCCGACAGCTCTGTCCCGTCCGCGTACTACGTTTCACAAGCAAACACACGCAAGAAGTGAGAAGGAAACAACGCGAGATCACACGTGCGTCAGACTGGAGTTCTCGCGCGAGACTGGAATTGTTATTAAAAATATAGACTGCAGTTCAGAAACTTGCTATCCAAATTGTCTGTGCACTGATTTGCAGCAAAAAGGAGAAAAAGAAAAAAGATTATGGTGGAGAAAATGGTTTGGGAGACACAGGGAGCAAGGATTGTGTTCTGCAAAGAGAGTTTGAGGTAAATAAATAATTTAGCAGTGTGCGGCTGCTGCGGCTGGTCAAGCAAATGTTTGTGCTTTGTTTCTGCTTGATATAACTGTAAATATATCTATTAAAAATATGGATATTCTTGTCTATAACTCCTCCCTGAACCTCCCGCTGCCCTGTATCTTGCTCTCTCATTGGCTGTAGGTCATAGCCGATGTATTTTTCAGTCTGAACTCATTTCACACAGCAGGATTCCTTAAGAACAAACATGAATGAACATCTAAGGTGTGTTGAGGATACATTACAACTTACTGTCACGTATCATATGTGGTGTAATCGCTCAGTCAGTGTTTCAACGGCTGAAAGACGTCAATATAACTGCTGTAAACTAAACAGTCATGTAGCATCACTTTACCTCAGGCAGTCATTCAGAGTCCACAGCTGTTAGTTCACTAGAGAACTCTTTCACTAAATATATGACCTATATTAGCCGTTATATTCATTATATTCTACTGAACCTGTTAGTGATGTCTTGATTATTTCATGTATGTTTAAATAAAATGACAGACACTGTGTATAAATGATTATATTTCAACAACGAATTGGATAAAAAACTATTTTATAATTAGATTTAGAAGTTATTGCAAAAACTGCCTTACGTGAAGTTTACATGTTTGTGTACTATGTTATTTGAATGTTGATTATTAGACCTAAAAATACATAGCAACTGAATTTAGGCTAATAGTTTGGGCTCTGTTGTTAACCTTTAATATTAATGTGCAAGTAAGGGCTCCCTATATAGTTTAGAGCAATATATTAAATAAACTTTTAGTTATAATTTAATTCATTTAAGGACAGATACTTTTTTTTTCAGTAAACCAATACAAATAAATAAAAAGCCATTTTGTAAAACTGCTGTACCGAACCGTCAGTTTTTCTGTACAGTTACACCCCTATTCTACAGTTAACATATGGGCTAAGGCAGCCTTTGTTTTGATACACTATTATGTTGAAGGCCTACAGAGAAAATAGTTTTATCTTTAAGCAGTTGCACTTGTTCTGAATGCACTTTCTTGTAGTGGTCCTACAGAGAAAAATTTTAAATGCACTAGACCTAAATGCACTTTGTTTTTATGAGAGAACATTTCATTTTATAACCTTTCTGTAGGCCTGTACATTATTATTTAATGTACAAATGAGTGGGGTCAAGTTAAACATTTTAGTTTGAATTTTATTTTATACTGTGCATTGTTGCAATGTGCTAAATAAATATTGGCATAATTTGTAATTGATTTATTCTTTGAAACTTTAATATTAATTTATGCAATTGCAATGCCTTGATTTTAGTAAAGTTAGTACACAGTCATAGCCATAAATTAAATGGTACTAATAATTGGCATAATTTCTTTCGGTGTTTTGGTTTTCGGCTTTCGGCCTTGGTTTCCTCTTTTTCGGTTTCGGCCAAGAATTTTAATTTCGGTGCATCCCTACTTTTGAGTAACGCAATATTGTAATGCATTATTCACATTATTTAGTTTTCAAAGTACCTTTCCCCAACACTGAAGTGGCTGTATGTAATGCATTTCAGATGTTAATTAAAAGATCTTAATCAACAGCTCACATATCGTTAGCCTCATAGCATAATTGCCTAAGTCCAATAACATTGAAATATGATCTGGGCAATTATGCTATGAGGCTAACGATATGTGGATGTGCTCTTTCTGTAAAGTCTCCTATAGCATAATACATATGAATGGAATAATTTAGTCCTTTGAATCAGTTAAAATACAAAAGTCATGAATTTAAGAGTGTGTGATTTACATTAACTTGTGTTCATCTCAATGCTCAGACTGGACCGTCCAGAGCCCAGCTGTGTGTCCATGAAGAGTGACTGGTCAATGGATCCTCCACGTAACTTTAGTGGACACACTGATCCTGGGTTTAGGTAAGCACTAAACCATTTATCTTACTACATCTGTGTGACGACCCTGAGTCTTCCTATTGGGCAGAATGGGAGAGCTTCCGATTGGGTCTCCTGTTAATTGCCAAATTAACTTGAGTGTGTGTGTATGTGTATATAAGCCAGTGTGTTTCATTAGAGGTTACGCTCTCTGTGGGATAGACATTCCCAGAGGCGTCTCCATGCTGGATGTAAGCACTTCTTGATTATTTTCTCATTTGTTTGTTTATCTTAAGTCATGTAGCATATATGTATATTTTGGTTATATGTTCATTCATTCATTGTTTACCCCTAGACTTTTGTTTGTTGTTCTTTGTTTGTGTTC
Source organism: Gobio occitaniae (assembly GCA_033150135.1). NCBI lineage: Eukaryota > Metazoa > Chordata > Actinopteri > Cypriniformes > Gobionidae > Gobio > Gobio occitaniae. The sequence continues at coordinate 109,746 of JARQWZ010001611.1, forward strand.
TTTATGCACAGTTTAATAAAACACTTTTCTTTGATTGGACCTTTGTTGTCCGATCCCCCTTTTATGTTGCGACTCGAAACGAGCGGGTCGTAACATAAAATTGGGGGCTCGTCCGGGATGCTACAGGCTTAAGTAGATGCATCATGTTTAGAGTGTCATCTATGTAAATGAGCAGACTTCAGGTAGTTAGAGTGTTCTCAGTTGGGTTTTATAATCCTTCCATCGAGGCACTATTTGTTGTTTTCGTTTGTTATTTTGCCTTTCTTATTTTTGAAGGTTATTCTGGGCGGAGGTTTTAAATCTCTGTCGGGGGTACGCTTCAGGCTTTTGGTTTCATTACCAATTGTCGTGAGTTCAGCGTTTAAAGCTACCTCGAGTCCGGTACACCTTTGAAGAGCAGGAAGGTTAGTTAGTTTTGGGTTTATAGTTAGCTGGAGTTTCTCGTTTTCATATAAGATGGTACTGTTGTCTTTTTCTGTATCTGTGTTTATGATGCCTACAGAGGTTGAAGATAATTTGAGAAATGACTTGTGGTAAGTCTTTATTTATCTTAACTACGGTGGCTTAGACTTGGAGCGCGGATATATGACGATTCCTGACGAAGTGGCTGATGGGATTTGTATTTTTCACGCTCTAGGGTTAGCGGTATCTCGTGTGTTAGCTTTGCGGCGTCTCGCGGGGGTTTGTATTGTTGTTGTTTTGCTCTCCTGCTTCTTTTTGCAGAAATGGCGTCGGTAGTCGAGGATTTCTTTGCATTTCCTTCGGAAATACTGTTGGAGCGATGTACGAAGGAAGAGCTGTTGCAGATTGCCGAACGTTTTGATGTGGAGGTAACAACTAATGATAAGAAACTTAAAGAGACGCTGATGAAAGTTGTGAAAACTGCGTTGTTTGAGCGGGGTGTTTTAGAGGTAAGAGCTCACGTTATTGATCCTGATGTATCTTTAACCTCTCCTCTTTGTGGTCCCGATCGAAACGTGAAGTTTAGTGAGATGTCGTTGCAAGAGAAACAGTTGTGTGTTGATGCAGAAAGATTTTGTGCTGAGCGCGATGCGTGTGCACTTAAAGAGAGAGTTAGAGTTAGAAAATGATTTAGAATTAAAGAAGTTACAACAGCAGTTTGAGATGCGAAGAATGGAGTTAGAGTTTGAAAAAGAAAAGGAGGAAAGAGAATTTCAGTTAAAGAAACTTGAGCTAGAGCTGAATGCGAATCCACCTGAAACTCCACTCCACGCGTCACCTATTGAGGCTCGGTTTGCTGCACCTGTTTTTGATGTTTGTAAAAACATTAGATTAGTGCCGCTATTTTTAGAGAAGGAAGTAGAGAAGTATTTCCAACATTTTGAACGTGTTGCAGAGTCTTTGAGATGGCCAAAAGAGTTTTGGACATTACTCTTGCAATGTGTATTAGTAGGGAGAGCACAAGAAGTGTATTCAGCGTTGACTATGGAACAAAGTGGTGACTATGAGGTTGTTAAATCTGCTGTTTTACTTGCTTATGAGTTGGCACCTGAGGCATATCGCCAGAAATTTAGGAGTCATTTTAAAACTGAGAAGTGCACGTATCTTGAGTTTGCTAGAGAGAAACAGAACCTGTTTGACCGTTGGTGTTCCTCTTTAAAAGTTACAACTAAGGAACAACTTAGAGAACTCATTCTTCTGGAAGAATTTAAAAACTGTGTTCCAAGTGCTGTCGCTATGTATCTCAATGAACATAAAGTGACTAAAATGTCAGATGCTGCCCTTATGGCAGATGAATTTGTTCTCACTCATCAAGTTTCGAGTGGTCATATGAGTGATTTGAGTAGGTCTAAGTTGAGTCTCTCAGTTAAAAATAAAAAGATGGTTCCACGCCAGAATGTGTCAAACCCTTCCGCTGAAAATAGTTCAGTCATGCGTACAAAAGGTGAAATGGTTTGTTTTTATTGTAAAAAACCAGGACACAAAATCTCAGACTGTGTTATTCTTAAAAAGAAAGACCGAACTGTTAAACCTGTTGGTTTAATTGCGACGTCGACCGTGAATAGTACTCATGAGCAACTTGACAAGGTTGAACTGCTGAATAAGACTGAGAATGTTAAAAACAGTGATTTTATGCCATTTCTCACGGAAGGGACTGTTTCTTTGCCTCACTCTAATGAAATTGTGCCTGTTCGTATTCTAAGAGATACAGGGGCGGGGCAATCGTTTTTGTTGGAAGGACTGTTACCTTTGTCAGAACATACTGCCACTGGTTCTCATGTGCTGGTCAGAGGGCTTGAGATGGGTTACATGGAAGTTCCTTTACATCATGTCTATATTGATTCAAAGATTGTTTCAGGAGACGTGGTGGTTGGAGTTCGTGCCATGCTTCCTGTTCCTGGTGTTACTTTCATCCTTGGAAACGACTTAGCCGGAGGTAATGTCTGGGAGAAATCTGATGGAGGTGTTTCACCTGTAGTGGTTTCTGCGGATGAGAAACTAAGTAGTTCATCTGACTGTCCTCATTTATTTCCTGCCTGTGCTATCACTCGTGCAATGACTAAGAAAAATATGCCAGATGAAACTGACTGTGATCTTAGTGATACTTTTATTGCTGCGGAAAACCTTTCTCAGCTTGAATCTAGTACTGTGTGTGCTAAAGCTGAAGATGTGTGTTCTGTAAATGAAGAACAATCCAATGATCGTGAGACTAAGTCTGATTCCATGCCTGACAGTTCAGTTTGTAACCCTGCTAACACCTTTTCTTTGTCATCACTTCAGGGTGTGACTCGAGAGGAGTTGATTCAAGCACAACAGGCGGATGAAACTCTCCGAGCACTGTTTTCTTTAGTCGCTGGGGGCGAAGGAAATGAGCTTTTGTCTGTCCTTTATTTCTTACAGGATGGATTACTTTGTAGACAGCAGTCTATGAGTGCTGATTCTTCACTTGATCCTAGAGTCCAGATCGTCGTACCTCTCACCCATCGTCAAGCTGTCCTCAAGTTATCACATCAGGGGCTTGCTGGTCATATGGGGGTACGGAAGACGTATGATAGAATTTTGAGGAAATTTTACTGGCCTAGAATCAAGAGGGATGTGATTCAGTATATACGGTCCTGTCACACATGTCAGATGACAGGTAAGCCGAATCAAAAGATTCCATTAGCTCCTTTACAGCCTATAGCTGTGATGACCACTCCTTTTGAACATTTAATTGTTGATTGTGTTGGTCCTTTACCACGTTCTAAGGCTGGACATGCGTATCTACTCACTGTGATGTGTCAATCTACACGTTATCCTGCCGCCTATCCTTTGAGATCTATTACCACGAAAGTTATAGTAAAGGCTTTGACGAGTTTTATGTCTACTTTTGGCATTCCAAAAGTTGTTCAGTCCGACCAAGGCTCAAACTTTATGTCTAGACAGTTTTCTAAAGCCATGCGCCAACTAAACATTAAACACAATGTCTCAAGTGCTTATCATCCTCAGAGTCAAGGAGGGTTGGAAAGATTTCATCAGACTCTTAAGTCGCTCTTGAGGTCTTATTGGTTGAACTTGATAGTGACTGGGAGGAAGGACTTCCCTGGATGCTGTTAGCCGTTCGTGAGGTTGTGCAAGAGAGCACGGGCTTTAGCCCCAATGAGTTAGTGTTTGGACATACTGTTAGAGGTCCTATGGCTGTCTTGGCAGATGAGTGGACATCTCATCCTCCTGAGAACGTGTCAGATTACGTTAGCAGTTTCCGTTACAGACTCTATGAAGCCCGAGCTGTAGCTTTAAGGAAACTGGGTAAGTCGCAAGGGAAGATGCAGAGGCTGTTTGACCGTAAAGTCAAGCCTAGAATTTTTAAAGTGGGTGATAAGGTGTTGGCCTTGTTACCCATCTTGACTAGTCCATTCCAGGCTAGGTTCGCTGGTCCTTACACTGTTATTAAGATTTGTCGTAATAACAATTATGTGTTGAGTACACCTAATCGTCGTAAGAAAACACAGGTTTGTCATGTTAACTTGCTGAAATCTTATGTGACTCCTGTACCTTCATTGCTTGTCGATGTTGTGACCACTGTAGATCTGAGTGCTCCAGAAACGCCGGTGGAGATTGGTCCTTCACGAGGTGCTGTGGAAGGCCGTCTAAACAACTCTGAGGTTCTTGCTAACCTGGGTTATCATTTGTCTCATTTATGTGAATCTGAAAAGGCTGATATTATCAAGTTGATAAATTCCTTTCCTTCTCTCTTTTCCGACATTCCTACTCGAACTCACGTCATCGAGCATGACATTGAAGTTGGCTCTGCTCAACCAGTTAAACAACATCCATACCGAGTAAACCCTATTAAAAAGAAGTTGTTACAGAAGGAGGTGGATTATTTGCTTGCTCATAATTTAGCAGAACCTAGTTTTAGTTCTTGGAGTTCTCCCTGCATCTTAGTGAGGAAACCTGATAATTCCTATCGTTTCTGCACTGATTACCGGAGACTTAACACTTTAACAAAACCTGACTGTTTTCCTTTACCTAGGATCGATGACTGTGTAGATCGTGTTGGTTCTGCGCAGTTTGTCAGCAAGTTCGATCTTCTGAAAGGTTACTGGCAAGTACCATTAACACCTCGTGCTAAAGAGCTATCTGCTTTTATTACACCTGACAGTTTCCTACAGTACACCGTCATGCCTTTTGGAGTTAGAAATGCTCCCGCTACTTTTCAGCGATTAGTCAATCGAGTGTTGTCTGGGTTGACGGGATGTGAGGCTTACTTGGACGATGTTGTCTTGTACAGTTCGTCTTGGTCTGAACATCTCGTACAAATCACAGAACTTTTTGAACGCTTAGCAAAAGCCAACTTAACGATAAATCTTGCGAAATGTGAATTTGGAAAGGCAACTGTGACATATTTGGGTAAGGTGGTTGGTCAAGGGCATGTAAAACCGATAAATGCAAAAGTAGAAACTATCTGTAGTTTTCCTACTCCAATTACACGTCGCGAGTTACGACGATTTCTTGGGATGGTGGGGTACTACAGGGGTTTTTGTAAGAATTTTGCAAGTGTCGTTGCCCCTATGACAGACTTGTTAAGCCCAAAGAGACCTTTTAATTGGTCAGAGCAGTGTCAGAATGCCTTTGATAATGCTAAAACCTTGTTAGCATCTGCTCCTGTTTTAGTGGCACCTAGTTTTGAGAAAAGGTTCTTACTAGCAGTTGATGCTAGTGCATCTGGCGCCGGTGCTGTCCTTTTACAGGAGGATTCAAAGGGAATCGAGCATCCGGTTAGCTACTTTTCCAAGAAATTTAATTGTCACCAGCAAGTGTACTCCACGGTAGAGAAGGAGGCTTTGGCCCTTGTTTTAGCTGTTCAACATTTTGAGATCTATTTAAGTTCAGTCTGTGGACCTATTATGGTTTACACTGACCATAACCCGTTGACTTTTATAGATCGCATGCGTGGAAAGAATCAAAGGATTCTGAGATGGAGCCTTATTCTCCAACCTTTCCACCTGCAGATTACACACATACGTGGCAAGGATAACATCATCGCTGATGCTCTCTCCCGTGTATAAGAGTCCAAATGCGTTGGGTATCTTATACATTTTCTTGTCTTTTCTCTATTTGTTTAGGGTTTTTTTTTCTTCCTCGTTTTTTTTTTTCTCTTTCTTTTCCCCTCTCTGATGTTCTAGGGCCCAGGATTTCAGGAGCGAAAAGAAGTTGGGATTTATGAAGATGAGTGTTAATGTTATTATATACTCATATTTTGGTGGTGGTTTTTGCAAATGTATTTTTTTTATTGTTTTTTTCTCTCTTGTCGGTTTTTCAGGAAACCTCCTTTTAGAGTGGGAGGTGTGACGACCCTGAGTCTTCCTATTGGGCAGAATGGGAGAGCTTCCGATTGGGTCTCCTGTTAATTGCCAAATTAACTTGAGTGTGTGTGTATGTGTATATAAGCCAGTGTGTTTCATTAGAGGTTACGCTCTCTGTGGGATAGACATTCCCAGAGGCGTCTCCATGCTGGATGTAAGCACTTCTTGATTATTTTCTCATTTGTTTGTTTATCTTAAGTCATGTAGCATATATGTATATTTTGGTTATATGTTCATTCATTCATTGTTTACCCCTAGACTTTTGTTTGTTGTTCTTTGTTTGTGTTCTTTATGCACAGTTTAATAAAACACTTTTCTTTGATTGGACCTTTGTTGTCCGATCCCCCTTTTATGTTGCGACTCGAAACGAGCGGGTCTGTTGATACTAAGACAATTCTTCATTATTAATGCTGTAAAGTGGGGATCTCTAAACTCAGTCCTGGAGGGCCACTGTTCACAGACACTGTAAATAATGTGGTCAGTGCGATGACGTTCACTAGTTTGGGCAATTTTTTTCCATTTCTGCTCTTACTTTCATCCTCAAAACTTGTCAGGTATTGAAAGTCTTAAAGGTGTCATGAACTGGCTTTTTAAATGTTATTATACTGTTGTTTGAGGTCAACTAATGACGTTTGCGTGGTTGTTACATTTAGAAAAATCATAATGAATAAGTAATAGGCTATTTTCTGCCTTGGTTTTGAGGCTGTCTGAAAAACACTCGGTTTTGATGGGTGGTAGACCTCCCGAAACTACTAGTGTCGCGGAGCGGGAGTGTTACGGAAATGTGATGTTGCCATAGACAATAAATACATTAATTTGGTAAATAAAAATAAACAACATTTATTCATACATCACACAACTATTTACAACACTAAAGAGGTTGGCTTTGCTTGAGTTGTTTCTCCGGATTTTGTTGCTTTTAAGAAAAAAAAACCCTCATTTTTGCCTGTTTAGGTTCGTCTCCTTCTCCATTGCATTTTTAAATTTTTACCACTAAAGTTACTACACGCAAATCCGTGTTTTTTGTTTGTTTTTGGGAATATATTTCAGGGCTCAATGCTAAGGATTTTTTTCAGGGGTGCAAATTTTTACTTGCCCTGCCAGAATTTTCACTGGCCCCAACACAAAAAAACTGATAAATAAAATAAAATAGGCCTAGTATTGTTTTTGAGCTTAATAAATAAGGTTATGACTCTAAAAACTAATATCCTAATAAAAATTTTTTATATTGTTAAAGACAGTCAGTAATAAAATAAGAACAAATAATCAAATTACGAGCAAAAGCACAAATAAATAAAGCAGAACAAACATATACAAATGAAATAAACAGTTATTTTCATGTAGGTCTAAACTAGATTGCCAGGTACAAAAATAGTAATTAAATGTAAAATATTACTGCATAGTCTGCATAAAATTATATGTCACTGCATATAAATATAGATTAACCCTTATTAAAAGTTATTCAGTCAAGAGCATTGAGTGATTTTTTTTGTCTTTTGCAATCTCAATATTTATATAGCCAATGACGATATTTTCCGGCTTTCCGTGTGTTCACTGTTATACGGTAGGGGGCGCTGTAGCGCATTTCCTGCACGAGAACAGAATCTCCTGATCAAAACCAATTTTTTTACGGTCTATGATCAAAACACACAACACAGCCGAAGAAGCAGCAACGTGCGATATCATGTGTAAGCAGATGCATATGTAAAATAACGCGAGAGAGGATAGAGGGCACAAACCATCAAACTGACAGGTTTATTGCCCCTTTAAGCCACGCCCCTTTTGACCGTGGGAATTTTCCCACGCTAGCTCCTCCCCCTTATGGGTGGTGTATGTACACCATGGGAAAATTGGACATGTGTAACGCCCCTTATGGTTTGAACATCTGAAACGTGGGAATTTTCCCACGCTAGCTCCTCCCTTATGTATGATGTATGTACACCATGGGAAAATTGGACATGTGTAACGCCCCTTATGGTTTGAACATCTGAAGCGTGGGAAAATTTCCCCAACGCACAGAAGTTCTAAGTGGTGTTAACTTTTTAAAAGAAATGTATAATAAAGACAGAGTCAGAGATGATATCAGTGTTTTTTTATTTTATTAAAGAAGACGTAATTTCATTACATATGAAATCTTTTATCACTTTTAAAACGTTAAAGCATCGATAAGTTTTAAATTGCATTTTTTCTCTAAAGTTGGCCAAAAAAGAGTTAGTGTTATTTTAAGATGTCAAGACATTTTAAAGATGTAAAGAAATCAATAATTTACACAAAACCAAATGTGTGCATTCAGATTTGGAAAAAAAAAACTATTGCATTTACATAAAACACAAAATTAGTTTCAAACTGTTACATCAAACTACAAACTACAAACAACTTGTTAAAAAGACTAAGGTTTTTTACATACCGTTTGTTTTAAATATACACAAAAGTGTCTCCTTCACCTCTCATGGAGGAAAGTAAAAACCTGCATCCAGTCCTGCCGGAGTTGTGAATCGAATGACGTTGTGTTGAGCCTGCAGAGAGACACACCCAGACTCCTCCCCTACCCCGCCCACACCACGTGACCACCGTGGGAAAAACTAAATTGCCTTTGGTTCTCCGTGGACAAAAACGCGTCCACTCACTTCAAAGTTTAAGTGAGAAGTGACCGATCAAACAGGATGCAGTGCCTCAAACAGACCACACCCACTAACACTCCCCTCTCAAACCTGAGAGATTAATTCAAATTAAAGGGGTGGGGAAAAATGACGCTGATGATGACATCACTCAGCGGGAATTCCCCTCCCTGAAGCAGGTGTACATAAAATAAAATAAAAGCAGGTGATCAAATAGTAGTTGTGGTTATTGGAAATCAGATAATCTACAATGGCTATGGCATCACCCTTAAAAACTCCCGAAAGAAGGATTACAGAGGCTATGAAGGATTTGACTTTAGCTCCACGAAAAAAACGAGGATCACGCGGACCGTGTTTAACACGATTTCTTCACGAGCAGGAGGATCGCGTGGAATATACCTTTCACTTATCTGGAGGACGCGCGTGTACGTATGCTTATGAGAAACACCACAGAGATATCAGACTGGCTAACGTGGATGATGATGAGAGATTCACTACAAATTCAAGAACGGATCCTGATCTGATATTTGGGGAAACGGATTGGATTTTATTTTATTCGAAGGTCTGGCCAGACTTGAAGGACGGAGCGGACGTCCCACTGTTCATCGCGGAGTGGGCTGGAACTGAAATATGTACCGGGACTAGATACCGAATTCTGGCGGACCAGATTAATAAATATCCCGAGGATTACATCTATATTCTTTCCAGTGATTTTGGAAAACACGCACCTGAAGCCCGCTGGCCAATTTCGGAGGATGAACACCTGAAATTTTATGATTTAAAATTCATGTTTCAGTGGAAAGATTTATCTGTGATGGAGGATATTTTTTCTAAAATCAATCAACTCTTCAAATGGACCGATGCGTACGACCGCTATAACAGCATAAAAACAAAATTGTTTCACCCTGAGTGGGACACACCTAGTAGGAGGGGTGTCTACTTAACTCCACCTACTCAATACAAGCATTCAAAAGCCCTCTCCCCAGAGACTCTCCCTCATTCAAACCCCAGCGATGTCTCAACAAAGTGATGCCGCCTCCTCTTCTTCATCTCAACTGTTTGGGGAAATTCTGGTGGATTTACAAAAAAATTGATTATTGCCTGGAGTAAATGGATTACCGCAGAAAACCATTGAATGGATAAATAAATTCTGCACTGAACTTGGATATCATAATTTGACTTTCCTTACAAAACATGGATTTGTAACACCTGTGGTGGATAATGACGCACCAGACACAACCTGCGACGTGATGGACGGCTGTCTCGGGGAGACAGGTCACCGGATTATCAAGGCTATTTTGGCTGTCATTCTGGAAAATTTGATCGACAAACGGATGAAGAAAGACTGCGACGGATGTACTGTGGACCACCCTTCACAAACGAGACATAGCTGCTTGTTTGAACCCTCTGCTTATTATTTCTTCGGATGTTTTGAAGAAATAAGACTGAAAATCCTCACGCCTGACCTGAAAAACATTTTGGCTGGAGCTTTACGTAATTATGGAGCCAGGCCCGATCTACAGAGGATCCTGGGTGCTGTTGAGGTCATTTTATTCGATCTAAGAGATGAGATGTACATTGTGGAGCAATTATCTTCCATCCGTGAGAAATTGATTGATGAATCATGCGAGGAGATCATTTACACAGCTGTGGATAACTGGAAACGTACCGTTGCAGAAAACCCTGAAAAAGCCTGAATCAGCTGAAGACCAGTGAAGACCACTAAAATCTACTAAAAACCTGAATCCACTGAAAACAACTGAAAATGGGGAACTTGTGTTGCACCGCTCGGATTACAAAATATTTATTTAAATCACGTGTTAAATATGGAATATCCAACCTACTCCACAGGATTATCCGGAATAATTGGATTACAAATACCAACACAAGACCTGATGAAAAACGACTAATGGAATTAATGGACGACGTGCGGGGATTATCGAATGGGTGGAATGACATGGTAAACATCTCTGTAAACTGTGACAACACAACCTATGTCATTATCAAAAACGTTCTCAATCAAATGTCTGAAAACCAGAACACTCTTAGAATAGGAGATATACTTTGTATTTGTACGTATGTAACTGATGTTTGTAGTTTTTTAACTAATGAAGATCCGGATGTATGTAATATTATTGATTTTTTAGTCGAATACATTTTGGAGAAGAATTTTGAAATGTCTGTGAAATTTTATTTTTTGTTTTACGGGATATAATTAATATTACACATGTTTGTGACTTTATATTGTGAAAATTAAAAAAAATGTTGTGACTTTATATTGTGAAAATTAAAAAATGTTGTGACTTTATATTGTGAAAATAAAAAATCTTTGTTTGGAAAATAAAAATGTTGTGTGAAAAATAAAAATGTTGTGACTTTATATTGTGAAAATAAAAAATCTTTTAATACTGAACAAATTTGTAACTTGACTCATTATTGACAGACTCGCAGCGTTAACATGGCAGAATTAATGAAGAAAATATACTACGATCCTGCCAATTCTGGAGCTTTGGGAGGTAAAAACAGATTAAAACAAGCTGTATTAGAACAACACGGTGTAAGGTTATCTGATAATGAAGTGTCCAGGTGGCTTTCTAGTCAAGATACATACACTCTCCATCGAACTGCACCAATAAAATATAAGCGCAACCGTGTGATGGTTTATGGGAAAGACCAACAATTTCAGGCCGATCTAGTCGATATGTCTGCGTACGCTAAAGAGAATGATAATATTAAATATATTTTAACTATCATTGATATTTTCTCAAAATATGCCTGGACAAGGCTGTTACGAAATAAATCTGCTTCTGAAGTGACAAAAGCATTTTTGTCTGTTTTGAAAGAGGGACGAATACCTATCAAACTACAGACTGATAAGGGGACAGAGTTTTTCAATAAACATTTTCAACAGATGATGAAAAAATATAATATAACACATTTTGCAACCGCTTCTGAATTAAAAGCGAGTGTGGTCGAAAGGTTTAATAGAACTTTAAAGGGACGAATGTGGAGATATCTTACATCGATAAATTCCAAACGTTACTGTGATATTTTGCAAGATTTGACAGAGGGGTATAATTCCAGTTATCACAAGTCCATAAAAATGCGACCCTTGGACGTGAATAAAGAAAACGAACCCGTTGTGTTCAACAATTTATACGGGAAAATACGTAAAGAGACGCCGGCCTTTAAATTCTCAGTCGGTGACGTGGTAAGAATATCTAAAGTGCGGAATATATTTACCAAAGGATATGAGCAGAACTATACCGAGGAATACTTTACTATAGCTTCTTGTATACCCAGGGAAGTAGCGATGTATAAATTACAGGACTATGATGGGGAGATAATACAGGGTTTTTTTACGAAAAAGAACTCCAAAAAATTATTGTGAGTGATGATAAATCGTTTAAGGTCGAGAAAATTCTCGATAAAAAACGCCGTGGAAAAGTCTCATACGTTTTGGTGAAATGGTTTGGGTGGCCGTCAAAATTCAACAGTTGGATTCGTGAAAAACACGTGATTGATCTACAGGCTCCCTTAAAGGGCTAGCGTGAGAGACAGACGCTGTCATTTATGCAAAGTATCCATGATGTCAGAGGAGGGGTTCTACGTCACGCTCCCCTGCAATGCATCCGGGGATGTTTACCCCGAGAATCGCATATCTAATTACAGAACTAGACTGGCAAAAGCCATACATTTAAAAGGATTATGGGAAGTGGCCCTGGTTGAGTTTCACTACCCTAAAACCTGGTACACTTTCAACGAGGAAGACGCTGGTTTTACTTTTGAATGCGAGGAATGTTTGAAAGAGGATGAGCGTAAACCGCGGGGTGATGTTAATATCCAAACTTTCCGGAAAGCCCTAAAAATATCTACGGACCATAATAATATAAAATACGGTTATTTTGAGGATATTTCAGCATTACTTAAGGAAATAAACGCAACTCTTCCATCACGGGTACATCTAGGCTACGATCATATAAAAAATAAGGTGTTTCTGAAAACATCTCAGAAAGCATCTCTAACATTTCACGGAAAGCTAGCCATCATTCTAGGATTAAAACCCGGTGTTTCTATAGAAAATGCAAACACTTCGGATGAACACCAGGGTGTGAGGAGCATCATATACGCACCATTCCAGGCAGATATAAGCGGAGGGTTTTATACATTATTTTTATATATAGATATTATAGAATATCAGTCGGTGGGGGACGCATATGTCCCCTTATTAGAGGCGGTACATATTGAACCTAGCACTAGGACATCAGTCAGCGTAAGATACGACAAATCTCATTACGTGCGTCTTAATAAAAACTATATATCAGATATTGAAATTGAGATTAAAGACGATCAAAATAAAGACGTGCGATTCACCTACGGAAAAGTTGTGACGAAGCTACACTTTAGACCGGTGAGAAAACATTTGTTTTAAAAAATGGCTTATCTCACACCGTACCAAGAAGACCCTCACCGCTACATATCATATTACCAAGCACAAAGTGGTGGGTCCATCCAAGTTTTTAGCGGAACGGGGGTCATGTATGGTTCTGGTTTCGGATCAGGAATCGGGGGTTTGTTCCGTGGATTATACCGTATGGCAGTTCCATTTCTAAGGAGGGGTTTTAGTATAGCAAAACCCCACATAAAAGCTGCAGCAAAAAACATAGTAAGCGATGTGGTTACGAGCGCGCTATCAAGGTCATATAATAATAAAGATAACACCGAAGGACAGAGCGGTCACGGGTTCATGGTCATGCAGCGAAAAGGCTTGAAACCACCAGGGACCCGTATGAGGAGAGGGCGTGGTCACGCCATAAAGAAGACTAGATGCAACGCCAAGAAATCCTCAGTTGCAAAAATCAGACGAAGTCGCAAGAAGACTGTGAAAAGATCTACAAGTTTGAAAAGACGAACCAATACTATTTTCTAAATCATGTCGCTGATTCATAGTATGTCGGACGAGTGCATCAAATCAGAATTGGACATTTTTACCCTTCCTTTAACGCAGACATCTATTGAAAAATACACTTATGTGGAAATCCCGCCTGTGGCAGCTATTAATGATTCTTCGCCGATTGAATTTTTCATCGCGGGGACAGGCGAAGATTACACAGATTTGAATAACACATTGTTATATACACGTGTCAAAATAACTCTGCCAGATGGAACTGACATACCCCAAGGAGCCCCGGTGGGTTTGATCAACTACCCGTCTGCGACGATATTCTCACAGGTCGATGTCTCCCTCGGAGATCGACTAGTGTCACAATCGTCCAATACGTATCCGTACAGATGTATTCTTGAGATGCTCACTAATTATGGAAAAGAGACCCTGGAGAATAACTTTTCAGGCGGATTGTTTTACAAAGATACAGCCGGTCATATGGATGATACAAATCCAGCTGGTAGTAATGCAGGTTTAACGAAAAGAGCTGCTTTCACAGAGGGGAGCAATGACGTGGAATTGCTCGGTCCAATACACAGCGATATATTTTTTCAGCCGAAATTACTATTGAACGCTGTCGATATTCGTATTCGTTTAACTAGAGCGAAAGACGCGTTCTGTCTTATGCGTGGGGACGCGATCGATTATAAACTAAAAATAATCTCAGCTTCTCTTTTTATCAAGAGAGTGTCAGTTTCCCCCTCCCTCCGCTTGGGGCACGCTCAAGCCTTACTGTCAGCCACGGCTAAATATCCTATTGACAGAGTTTGCGTGAAGAACTTCTCCATACCGACAGGGGCGCGCGTCTCAAACCATGAAAATATCTTCCTCGGCACATTGCCAAAATCCATCATTATAGCGATGACGGATAATTCTGCTTTCACAGGTGCATACGATAAAAACCCTTTTGCCTTTAAGCACTTTAATTTAGAATATCTTTCCTTGAGCTCAGACGGGGTTAACGTCCCGAATCGTCCCTTTCAGCCGGAATTTAATTTAGCAAATGCCGTTAGAGAATTTTATCAATTGATTTCCGCAACCGGAAGACATCTGAAAAATATACCATTGAGTATCAACAGAGAGGATTTTCTGAACGGGTATACGCTTTTCGCCTTTAACCTCAGCCCGGATGATGAATGTGGGGGTCATGTGTCATTGATTAAATCAGGAAATATTAGATTAGAAGCACGGTTTAGAGAACCTCTAGAACACACCGTAAATATTCTGATTTATGCAACGTACGATTCTCTCCTGGAAATATCTCATCGGAGACAGGTGCTTGCAGAGCACTATTAAAGGGGTTGAAATGAATACGATCGAGCTGACGGAAATTATGGATGCCATAGCGTGTAATCTAAATTTTTTAGCAGTACTCCCCTCCGACCATCTCCCCAAAGAAACTTTGAAAAATGTACCTGCTCTACTAATTTGTAATACTGATCCATCGGATGAACCGGGACACCACTGGTTAGCTATGTACATAGATCGAGACGGACTCGCTTGTTTTTTTGACAGCTTCGGGAATCCTCCGGATTCAGATTTTTTTCCTTCATCCATTAGCGACTTTCTAAGAAACAATTCTACACAAGTTCATCATTCTATCAGACAAGTCCAAGATTTTACGTCAGTCACCTGTGGGGAGCATTGTTTGTTTTTTCTATATCATATTTCACGAGGTGTTGAGTATGAAAATATAATGGAATTTTACCATAACGATAATCTGTTAAGAAATGATGCTATGGTCTCTCTTTTTGTGAAAACATTGAAACCCAGTGTTTGCAATAATAAAAGATTTAAATGTATCCAATGTGTACAGTCTGGTAAAATGTTCCAGTCTTATTAATTCGTGTGTAATGAATATATGTATATGAAATGAAATGAATAAACCAGTCATAAACAACTGAATAATTTCGTTTTTCCTTCTTTATTTAACATCAAAAACAATAAAACCAATACATCAGATACAGGTTGCATACAATATGTTGTACAATAACATACACGACAATATTTTGTAAACAAAAACAATCTCATTACATATCATTGTTAAAAATCCAACCATTGTTTTACATCTAGCCTGGGTGAATTAAATACATCTTCATCGGGGACGTGTGGGTGTCTCTGCCTGTGTTGTTTTTTCAAAGACTTAGGTGCAGCACCAGAGTCATCCGCCTGGGTTTTTCTTTTAACCGATTCAATCATTCGCCTTAGATTGTGATTGGTTATAGTCGAATAAGGAATCTTTAATGCCCCAAATGCATCCTCAAACTCATGCCACCCTACAGGGCGTCGGTTCTCATGCATCATCTGTGGTGATGTTATGCTCTTTATCAGATCAAATATATGGGACCCGGGAATGATTTTGCCTTTGTGAACAAATTCCCCGTCAACTGTCCATGAAGACAAGTGTTTGGCTTTGGACATTTTATCCATAATATATTTCACATTTTTTAAGCTTCTCTGAGGAATATTGGCTAAAACTTCTGACACGATTGCATCATCATTGACGTCATCATTCTTAAGTTCAGGGATGTGGGAGGTGGCAGGTGTCTCATGTGCCGGTAGTGTAAGAGTTAGAGAGTTACTTTCTATATCCCCGTGTTTTACCACGGTCAAGAATCGTTGTAGAACATTAGTGTAGAGTTTGGATTTTTCGTAAGTGTTCAAATCATGTCTCTGTAATATTTCTCTAATTGATGAATCCAGATCATTCTCCACAGTCGATTGGATATTCTCATGAGCCGGTGTGCTTCTTAGTTTATCCAGCTGATGTTTTGGCACAAGATATAATTTCTCGGTATGTTGCATTTTTTTCCTCTTCAGTTTCTAGTTATTAGACTAGTTATGAATGGGAGAGCCACACTGAGGAGGGGAAGCAAAAACCCCCCTTTTTGATTAATCATATGTCTCTTCCTGCTAATATTGATCTTTTTATTCGCTACATACTTGATTTCATTTCTTCTTCTTTTTAAAACCCTGTGCTGTTTCACAGTTAGAGGGATCTTTCCATGAAGAATATTGAGAGCTACTTCACATAGAGCTAATATCAACTCGTCGGGGGAAGACTGAAGAATAACACGCCGCTGTTTAGGGGAGCTCTTGTATAATAACTTTAAGAGATAGAGGTTTCTGGAAAGCCTTCCGCTCATTGTTACTTTTGAACGTACACCACCGGGTAGTCTGACAGCAAATCCGTTCTGAGGCGAAATTTTTCAGGCGTCTGTGCTTTATAATCTATTAATAAGTAGCCGTAAGGACGCTCGGTCGAATCCTGATAGGCTTCGATAAAAAACTTTGTATTCCCCGGATACATCTGCCTCCCTAAAACACCAATCTGTTGTTTATCACGCGGGTTTTTAAATATTATTAAATAATTTGTATTGAGACCTATCGTTCTGGTAGATTTACCCTGGAAAAACAGATTCTGTATTAACAAAAGACAGCTAATCTTATTATGATGTATATAATGTGTAAAAATCTTTTCCACCTCAGCGTTAGAAGCGGCTAAAGTCATAACATCGTCCAACACGAGAAGCGAAGTTTTACCAGAAGGAAATAAGGATCCATCGACCAATGTCTTTGGTATGCCTTCAATGAATTTAATATCAAAACTATGTAACATTTCATCATACATCGGCTGCCAGGATGTATACACGTACACAAAATTATCAAACTTGACAGAACACATTTTTTCTGAATTATACATCAGAGTCTTCACAAAAAAAGTCTTTCCGCTACTTGAAGGGCCGGCGACAATTGCTGAAAATGGATGAATTAACCTCGAGTCGAACACATCTGTTTCACACATATTTTCATAAATATGACTAGAACCCGTAAGGCAGCGTTGTAAAGTCTGGTTGAAGCACACGCTTGTCATACACCACTGAGATTTTTTTCAGATGTGATCTGTTAGATAAGGTGAGGTGACGTTTGTTGCGAATAATGCTGTGTGTGTGTGCTGACAGGTGCAACTTGTCACCTGTCTCAACATAACCACGCACAAGGGCAGTGAGACTGTCTAACGTCACTATTTCAGCGTTCTCTGCTGTTAACGTGATCCCTTTAGCTTTGAGACATGAACGCCCCTTGTTTGTTTTAAAAGCATAAGATTTCGGACCGGACGAAACGAATTGAATAATATGTTCGTCAGAATCTAACTCGCTCGTTAGCTGTCCTAAATACGGACCCGTCTCAGGGACCCAATCCTCGGGTTTTGAAACAAAAACAACGGAATCTGTATCGACATACAGAACACGTCGCCCTAATTTATCCAAAAGATTGTAGAGGGCTAAACGAGCATACGCAGTGGTAAAAGCCCCGATGAAAATGTTAACATCGCGTGTGGGGCAGGGGTCTTGAGTAGGAGAACTCCATTGAATTAATCCCACCGTTCCAGATACGAAGGAGAAGTGACGTAATACGTGTGCGCGACTGAATAAAAGCTTGCTGAACTCTTGTGAGTCTGTCAGAAGCTCAGTGTGTGGTAGGTGAGATCTGAGACAAAACCTACCCCAGAGCGTATTTAAAATTAGTTTCGCTATGGATCTTTTTGCAGGATTATGATTTATTTTAGAAGGATCTAACTGAATCCCCTCCTTATCGAGATAATCAGATACGTAAGATTGTTTTTCGCTGTCTGTCACTACATTGACAGGGTAGCCCGAGGCTTCCTGTTTTAGTTTGAGGAACGTTTTGACATAGTCTCTGAACAATGTGTCAGATGTCTCTGGAAAATGCCAGATCTCGTGTATTTTCACCACGCGATAACCGTGTTGAATAGCTTTCTCGAGCTCGACACTCACCCATGTCCCCGTAATAGCACGAAGATCATCGCCGTGAGTGCATTGTGTGTCGTGGATCTGGTGCTCGGCACATGATCTGCAAAGAGGAAACATCAACTTCCCTCCGCACCTGTAAGGTAAAACTGGATGGTACAGTCCACGCGGGGGGAGAACTATTGCTTTTATGAGACCAAAATAATTCTCTATCGGCTCAAAATCCTTGAAAAGAATTTTGGGGTGGCCTACAGGATAGGTTTTAGTAGACTGAACGTACGGATAGAGAGAAGTGAAATCAAAATAATCGATTCTCTCATCTTCAGCTACTCTGTGATAGAGTTTGAACGCATTCGTTCTACCCCCATAAAGCGCGTCACGTGGGTAGAGCCGGGTGGGGGGCTGGTAGGTACGTGTGAACTGTATGACGTCAGGGTCTCTTTGTTTCAGCTCATCCCATTCACACTCCCACATAGTGATGACGCGCATGCCATACACTCTCCGGAGAGTGTCTAACTTGCTCTCACACTGTCTCCTTAGATCACCAAAAGAGACTTTTGATAACGGATTTATTTCGTATGATTTAAAGCGACAATAATGACCGTGAAAAAAGCAACCCAGGTACTCCAGAGCTATTTTAATACCGTCAGAAGTTTCATAATATCCGTCGATATGATATGGCCCAACCTGCCGCTCGCCATAATTTAATGCGTGTTGTACCTCCACGTTTTGACTTGTCTTGATATACTCAAGCCATTGGATGGATGCGTTTGAAAATGTCTTAAACTGATTAATATAGGCGTGACTATGTGTAAGCGCTAACGTGTCACGCGAAAGGAAATTTGTTTTGAAAGTTTTCATACACACGCCGGGTAATGTAATTGATCTAAACGGATCAATGTTTGTGAAATTGATAAATTCAGCTCTGTATCTCACACATGCGTCGCGTAGTATAACAACATCATTTTTACAGTAGAAGGCCAGCTCTTTTTTAAAATCAAAGATCTCACGGGATACATCTTCGTACCATGTGTCAAAAGTGACACGTTCGCTCTGGCTCATGGCCTCGTAGCCGTAAAACTCCTTTGGAGGATAGGGGCCGATATATGCTGCATTTTCCGGTTTATTAAAGAGGTGAGGAAAGTGACCCTTACTTCGTTCCTCCAAGTTAAGGGCTGCTGGTATTTTTGCTAGTTTAAAGGGGATAAATTGCCACGAATCGATGAAACGTAGTTTAAACGTAGTATCATACATGTATAGAATTCTACAGCCCTGGAGAATGAGTTTTGGAGTTAAGGCCTCTCCAACAAGGTAATTGACAATTAAATAGTTATCAAACCCTGATGAATTGTGAGCTATAAATGTATAGCCTTCATATTTCGGCCGTCTATAATGTCTAATTAGAGCAGCGACGCAGTCTTGCCCTCCGGCTTCAAACGTCTCTCCTCCCTGACTGATGGCACAAACATAATTTGCTATATGTTTTCCATCTTGAACGAATGTTTCAAAATCATAATAAATGTATTTTTCATTGTACTGTTCAGGTTTTAGAGGTTGAATGTAACACTCGTGAGTCCCTTCACTCGCCAAAATTTCACAACAATGTATGCAATACTCTGGAGAGCATTTATGAGGTTTTTTATTTTTCTCATCATTATCCGAAGGTCTATACACGACGTGGCATTTTGAACAAAATTTCACAGATTTACACAGATCTTTCATCGCGGGCCTGTGGTTTTTTATGTGATTCGTAACAAAAACTGTTTCTACAGAATCTCAGGCATTCTGCACATTGTCTTGTTCTGGTCGTATACGAACGACACTCGGATGTCATACATATTTTACAAACGAACTGACACTCGTGTGTTTTTCTATCTTTATGGCCTCTAAAACAGTACTCGCAGACGTACGACGCTCCTATAAATCCGGTTAAATTTTTTATGAGATGAAAATGTCCCTCGTGCAGAAATAGATGGACTGTTTTTGCGTGTAATTCGTCTGTGTTTTTGTGTACCACCAATGCCCCAGAAGAATCCCTGTAAAAAACTACAATTTTTATGTCTAATTTATCTTCAAAAACAGATAAATTGTGAAGACCTATCTGGTCGTGTGTCTTAAACCCACATCCTGTGTGAATATCCATCGCAGGTGCGTGCAATTCTTGATCTGTGAATTTGGGATTGAGGAAATATGCTAGACAGTAACTCAAACACATTTCGTTATCGATATTAATCGGACTAAATAAATGCATTTTATTCCTACTAATACTCTCGCTGATACCTATGTCAGTAATCTTCCTCCGTCCGCCCCCTGTTTTATCTCGCACGATCGATATCTGTAATGTTAAAGTTGCATCACCGGCCACATCATTATTACTCTGGGCAGCTTGTTCAATCTGATTTATGAATAATGAAGGGTCATGGTTATTATCGGGAGTTAATACTGCATTTACAGACCCCGGTAAACTCTCGCCAGCAAGCGCTATGTTTATGAAACCTCTTTCACCAGCCAGCTGTTGTGAAAACACAATCGTATCGTTAAGAATGGTATGAAGATGTGAATTATATTCTATAAAGTCAGTGGTCTGTATTTGACTGAGATCTAGCGGTCTCTGTAACTCTACACCATTAAAACGCGGGCGTGGTGTTATTGTGAAGTCACCTATAACACCCCCTGAATTCATTAACGCATCTATCTCCGTACGACTTAACTCCGCGGGTTGCCTTTCACCTCCCTCCATCCCACCTGTTTGTACACTCTCATCTGCATCATTCAGTGCTATCCAATCTTGTTGTTCGGATATAATATTATCCAATCTTTCCGTATTAGACAAATCATCAGTATCTAAAGCTCTCAATTGTTGATGTATCAGGAGCTGCAACCTCTCGTTATTCTCATCAGCAGGTCTTAATCTCGACCGAATTATTTGATCAGACTCTGACTCCACTCTTACTCTTTTAGAAGACATTTTAATTGTATGAAACAGAACAGTAAATATAAAACACAATGTTACTAACGTGTATAACAAAATTACATAAAATTAGATAAAACAATAATAGAGAAAATAATAGAGAAAATAACAGCCAAACTAATTTAAAAACAAATAGAGAAAATAACACCAAAACGAATTTAAAAACAAATAATAGAGAAAATGAAATAAAAAACAATAATATCCAAAACAGTTATGAAGGTCTACCCGCCGACTGTCTCTGGATAATATTTAATCTTTCAGAGACTAGTGCCAGCGCTGTGATCAGCATCGATTGATCGTTTCTCACCTCTGATAACTCTCGTTGAGCTGATGAGAGATCATTTCGTAATTGTCTATTTTCTTCGAGCAGACGGGCTTGACCGTTGGATAAGTGTTCAACCGCACTTCTTAAGTCGGCGCTGTGCTGAGTCTGTGTGTCAATTACTCTGTGTAGAAGTTGCACAGTACCCCTCTGGCCTTCTTCAACAATATCCGCAGTTTGGTGAAAGGTGAGCGGTAGTGTTGCGATTTCCAAAACACGTTGAAAGTTTCTGTTTGCTGCGCGCAAAGTGGCGTAACTCAAACCTTGTAGTTCTCCAACGTTAAACAGAGGTCTGAAGGGCTGGTCATTTGGTTCATCTACCTCGCTGCTATCTGACGAATCCCGTTCAGAATTTATAGTATTTAGAACCGAAGCTTGAGATTCTAAAAAATCCTGTAAACCATTTTCGTTTTCGTCTTGGTTGTCTTCTAGAGTAAAAAAAAAAAAAACACAAAAAACATAATTAACTTATTTAATTATTAGATTTTATTTAATATAGATGATATATAATGAAACAAGAAATATATCTTACCGTCTTCCGAAGAAATTGTCTCATGAGAATATTTCTCGAATCGTTTCTTTCAAGATGTGGATGTAACAAATGGACTCTCAGGAGTTTCTTCTAAAAAACAATATTATATTATTTTAAAATTCAGTGAATAAAAATATTATGATTAGACAAAAATAGTTTTTTACTTACTGTCATCCGGATAGTTTAATTCTTCTCCATAAATTTCCCTCAACCGTTTAACTCCTCGATGTGACCCGTTGTCTGTGGAAGCAGTATCTGTCTGTTCCAGCTGTTGATCGTACGGGGTGGGACATGGTGTTACATCTTCGTAGGCTGGAGTTTGACCAGTAGCCAATGGGGACGTTGGTTGGTCCTGGGGGTGTATGATGGCTTGGGGGAGTATATCGCCTGTGAATTCTGTTAAAATATATACATAAGAGTTGAGTTTTCTTCAGAAAAAAGAAAAAAAAGATAATTAGAAGGCATTGTAAAATATATTCCATACCCTCTAAAAAATCATCGAGGGATATACCGTCGGGAAATGATGCATCATCTACGAATAAAAAAAAACATTTATTAAGATATCTTTTCAATTTGTATCATTTATAATTTATGTAGAAAAATACTTACATAGATCATTCAGAACTTTCGCTAGATCGGCATCAAAATATTCCTCCGGTAAAGCCTCTTCTCCTTCATGATGATTTGAAGACATGATAGATTAAGAGTAGCCTAAGTTAGCGTATTCTGTCCTCACTCCTTCGGTGTTAAAGGTATGAATGAATTCTCCTTCTTTTAAACCTTTGTACGAAGTGTTTAAAAAACACATTTTTCCCGCTTCATTTTCAAAAGGAACCACCTTTAACACAGCGTGAATTCAACATCGTGAGGGGACGAGTAGTAAAAACATGTGTTTGTTGAGATACCAGCTTAATAAAAAACTAATTATCGTAATAAAAACATAAAACCGAACGCTATCCCGGAGCTAGGCTTACTCAGTCACGACAAAGGTCTGTGTGTGTGTGTGTGTGTGTGTGTGTGTGTGTGTGTGTGTGTGTGTGTGTGTGTGTGTGTGTGTGTGTGTGTGTGTACGTGTGTAGGGATTTCGTGTTATAGTTGAGATGATATTAAAACTATATGGTCTAAAGTTTTAAATAGATCAACTTTATCTCCGATCTTTAGACAATAATCACGAGTAGGCTACTATTTCAACGCGTCCTTTTTTATACAGGCCTGTTGGAGAGATGGGGGAGCTCGCAGGGCGGGAGGGAGGGAGGGGGAATTCCCGCTGAGTGATGTCATCATCAGCGTCATTTTTCCCCACCCCTTTAATTTGAATTAACCTCTAAGGTTTGAGAGGGGAGTGTTAGTGGGTGTGGTCTGTTTGAGGCACTGCATCCTGTTTGATCGGTCACTTCTCACTTAAACTTTGAAGTGAGTGGACGCGTTTTTGTCCACGGAGAACCAAAGGCAATTTAGTTTTTCCCACGGTGGTCACGTGGTGTGGGCGGGGTAGGGGAGGAGTCTGGGTGTGTCTCTCTGCAGGCTCAACACAACGTCATTCGATTCACAACTCCGGCAGGACTGGATGCAGGTTTTTACTTTCCTCCATGAGAGGTGAAGGAGACACTTTTGTGTATATTTAAAACAAACGGTATGTAAAAAACCTTAGTCTTTTTAACAAGTTGTTTGTAGTTTGTAGTTTGATGTAACAGTTTGAAACTAATTTTGTGTTTTATGTAAATGCAATAGTTTTTTTTTTCCAAATCTGAATGCACACATTTGGTTTTGTGTAAATTATTGATTTCTTTACATCTTTAAAATGTCTTGACATCTTAAAATAACACTAACTCTTTTTTGGCCAACTTTAGAGAAAAAATGCAATTTAAAACTTATCGATGCTTTAACGTTTTAAAAGTGATAAAAGATTTCATATGTAATGAAATTACGTCTTCTTTAATAAAATAAAAAAACACTGATATCATCTCTGACTCTGTCTTTATTATACATTTCTTTTAAAAAGTTAACACCACTTAGAACTTCTGTGCGTTGGGGAAATTTTCCCACGCTTCAGATGTTCAAACCATAAGGGGCGTTACACATGTCCATTTTTCCCATGGTGTACATACATCATACATAAGGGAGGAGCTAGCGTGGGAAAATTCCCACGTTTCAGATGTTCAAACCATAAGGGGCGTTACACAGGTCCAATTTTCCCATGGTGTACATACACCACCCATAAGGGGGAGGAGCTAGCGTGGGAAAATTCCCACGGTCAAAAGGGGCGTGGCTTAAAGGGCAATAAACCTGTCAGTTTGATGGTTTGTGCCCTCTATCCTCTCTCTAACGCGATCATCAACATTAAACAGCATATAAATCACAACTGCCTAATGTTATTTAATGTAATGTCGCCCCAGGACGAACGTGAAGCTTTGGGGTGTTGATGGACTCGATCTACAACATCTTTGTTTGGTTCATCGTTCGGACGTAACCTTAGTCTTTTACAAAAACGTGATTTTCTCAGCTTTATGCTCAAAATGTTGCTTCTTCATGAAACTTGCAACTAGGGGTGGGAATCTTTTACCATCTCACGATTCAATTCGATTCCGATTCTTGAGGCCACGATTAGATTCATAATCGATTTTCGATTCAAAAAGATTTTCGATTCAAAACGATTCGATTTTATCCATAATGATTTCTAATCGGGTTTCTGATCATGATCTACTCTCATCTGCATTGCTATACAGAATGACAAACGAAGACATTAAGTGTCTTTTTCACATTTATTAAGTTCAATTCTCAGGAAAGTGCCTTTTATCAAAAACATTGTCTGGTTCTCAATTGCTACTCATTAGTAGCTGGCTATAAAATAAGTTGGAACAAAAATAAAGTGCTTCTTCAAAATACAAAATGGTTGAAAATAGATGCATTTCCCAGGAAAGTTGCAGTTTACCACAAATATCATGTAGAACACAACCGGTGAAGACAAAAAAAATCTATATTTCTCAGTCAGACAAAGTAACTTAAAGAATAACAAGTTATGAAAATAAAGTGCTGGGAGTTTCGTGAAACACTCCAGTGTGCGTTGGTCTGCAGCTTGCGGCTGACGATACAGATCCACATTCGCGGCACGACTGAAGCGCGGTGTTGTGACGCTTCCCCTCATGTGTATGTTGATGGGCGTTCCTCAAGTTTACCGCTATGGGTGTGCGTTTGAGCCAGCGGGGAATGAAAAACAAAGGACCGGCGAGAGACTTCCCTCCGTCTCCATGTGCTCTACTTCTATTTGATAGTCGCGTCGCGTTCAACGGATTCATTTGCATAAAGTTGAGCTTCGGTCAGCTTTTTTGACGCGCGGCATTTGTTCAAATGCAGCGCCGCCTTCCCGGAATGCTTTGCGGGTGCGTTAAAGTCGCTTGACGTCACCCATAGGAATAAAGTGGAGTGCGGCGCGACAGAAGTGTTGCACGGACAAGTGGATCTGCACCTTGACTCTGCTCCATGTCGCTGAGCTCAGGGTGATGCCTAGTAATATGAGCCCGCGCA
Organism: Gobio occitaniae; assembly: GCA_033150135.1. Classification (NCBI taxonomy): domain Eukaryota; kingdom Metazoa; phylum Chordata; class Actinopteri; order Cypriniformes; family Gobionidae; genus Gobio; species Gobio occitaniae. The sequence continues at coordinate 135,241 of JARQWZ010001611.1, forward strand.
TTTGTTGTGCTGCCAAAGTACTTGGTCTTCATTTTGCAAAGCTTGCACACTGTGTGTGTCATGTCCAGCGAAGTGCTTCCAGGCATTAGGTAAAAACCGAAATGACGCCAAACTTTAGCTTTAAGTGATTTCCTGAGAATAACTAATGGTAATTAGTTTAGCATTAATATTCTGAATTCCCTTCATGTTTAGTTTCAGTTCAGTCCAGATGCAAAGACCAAAGTCATCTGAATCCAGCTGTGTGTCCATGAAGAGTGACCAGTCAATGGATCGTCCCATTCACTTTAGTGACCAGTGTGGTCATGGGTTTAGGTAAGTGCTTTACTAAACCACTTATCTTACTACATCTGTGTTGATAATAAGAAAACTGTTCATTAATGCTGTAAGGCGGGGATCTTAAACGCTTTTCAGGGCAAGGACCCCTTAGGCGATAGAGACATGAAGCAGGGACCCCGATACAAAATGTGTCGAACAGAGCTACATTAAGCATATAGCCTTCGATATTAATAGAAACAAACTATATTATGATTAAGAATATGCTATATTAGAAGATCAGACAGTAGATAAGGACTATGCACATTCACTGCAAAAAGAGATGTGTGAAAAAACAGCACAACACAGTGTGTTGATGGTATTTTGACACTTGTTGTGTAGATATAACACACAATGTGTGTTAAAATGTTACTCTGGATAGAACAGCAGTGGATGGAGGGCAGTTTGTGTTTATGAAAAAAAAATTATATCATACGGTATCCCATAAAAAGCTCTAAAATAAACAATATTTTGGCAGCTAATCACATCATGCCTCTTTTTCAAATGCTTTCACCGCTTTTCACTTGTTATCACTGACCAGACTGACTTTATTTCTGTCAGACAGAAGCTCTTATTGAGATGAATAGGATTTGGTGTTGATGATTCATTGAATGTTTCATCTGAAGTCTCCAGAATCGTGATCAGTGGCTCCTTTATTTGAGCTCTTGACCCTTGACTCTTTCACATCAGTTATTCTCTGTTTGCTGTGACTGTGTGTTTATTTTACACATTTGAAGCAGCAGAAATAACCATGAGAAAAATATGATCAGATGATAATGTTATCCTCATACATTTGTTGAGCTCAGTAAGTGTTTGATATGTGAGGGGTTACGATAACAATATTTTTATTGTTTTTTTTTTATTATTATTTTTATAACGTTGTTGTCATTATCTGCACTTTTTTTTTAGATACACAGTGTGCAGCAAAAGTTACAATCTATGGTATCACACAGACACACAAACATCAAGAATCAGCTCATGAATCTCAACAATGGTGACATACCAAACGCGTCATGCCGCAATGCATGCTGGGAGTCACCATAGTACAGTGCTGCATTCCAGTTGTTTTTTATTATGCCCTTCACTTGCTAACTTCTCTCCGTCTCGTTCACTCGGATGTGCGTCATTGGTTAAGTTGCATGAGTGCCCACTACTGGCGAAACCTTTGCAATGGGTTGAACTGGAACGTCCTAAGCCCTTGATCACTTGGAATGGGCTTTATGCACAGCTGCACTACTTCCTGAACTTCAGCCAGCTCCTTTGTTTCCTGTCTGCCATTATTGGACAAACTGATTAATCCAGGTGTGTCTGATTATTGTTGTTGTTACTACAGAGGTCAGGCACACCTGGATTAATCAGTTTGTCCAATAATGGCAGACAGGAAACAAAGGAGCTGGCTGAAGTTCAGGAAGTAGTGCAGCTGTGCATAAAGCCAATTAGGCATGTGCCGGTATCAAATTTTCATGTTGAGATTAATTGCTGAAGCTTTTATCACGGTATACGGTATTATCACGATATTGAAATAAGTTGCAAAAAAAAGTGTTGTCATACTATAAACAGGTCTAATAACTTTCTTGTAACACAAGAACCAAACATTTAAATACAATAAAGCAATACACAAAAATGTATAAAGTAAAACAGATTAAAGTGCAAAATAATTATAAAGAACAATAGGTATGCTGAAATGTACATTTAGCTACCTAAGATTAATACTTAAAAGCTTTAGAAGTATTTTTCATTGTCAGTTTGTTAATGAATGAACTAATGTTAAATAATGGAGCCTTGTAAAGTGTATGATTGAACAACAGTCAGAACATATTCAGACAATATCTAGGGCATGTAATTTAGTCCAGATTAAAATATAAAATGCTCAAGTTTGAAAATGAATAGCCTTAAGTCTTTAAGTATTAAGTATTAGGTTATGTGATGAGCGGGGAAACGGCTGCATTTCTGCTGTTCCGTCAGCGCCCTCTGCTGTCAAAGAGTGAATGTGCACTTCAGTGCCTTCATTCCGCCATGTGCTCAGCTCATGCACGGTCTATTTACATCATTGCGCGTTCCTCTTGGTCTATTTACATCATTGCGCGTTCCTCTTGGTCTATTTACATCATTGCGCGTTCCTCTTGGTCTATTTACATCATTGCGCGTTCCTCTTTGACGTGTTGTTCATTTTAAATTGTTGATGGGTAAAGTATTCTTAAAATTCATTCAAAAAATCTGAATAATTCGTAATAAACAATTATTCACAGTATTTTGAAGTGCCCACGATAACAATATTAAGCATGTTCATTATTGCGTTATATCGTATTACCGTTAACCGGCACATGTCTACTTGGAATCCAGTATGGAGTTTATTTATTATTATGTTTTTCCCTTACGAAATTGTTTAATGCAGCATTCTACAACCCCAAATCAGAAAAACGCAAAAAAAAAGTGATTTCTAAATTTACTTTGACTTGTATTTCATTGCAGACAATATTTATGAACACAAAATATTTCATGATTTGTCTGGTCAACTTCATGTCATTTGTAAATATGCATCCTTTCCTGTCATTCAGACCTGCAACACATTTAAAAAAAAGTTGGGAAAGGAGAAATTTAGGGCTAGTAATGAGGTAAAATGGTTAAATAATGATGTGATTTGAAACAGGTGATGTCAACAGGTGATTGTAATTATGATTTGGTACAAAAGCAGCATCCAAGAAAGGTCTAATCCTTTAGTAGCAAAGATGGGCCGAGGATCGCCAGTTTGCCAACAAATACATGAGAAAATTATTGAAATGTTTAAAAACAATGTTCCTCAAAGAAAGATAGGAAGAGATTTGGATATTTCACATTCAACAGTGCATAACATAATTAAAAGATTCAAGGAATCTGGAGGAATTTCAGTGCGTAAAGGACAAGCTGAACAACCGTGATCTCCGATCCCTCAGGCGGCACTGCATCAAGAATCGTCATTCATCTATAAGCGATATCACCACATGGGCTCAGGACTACTTTGGCAAACCTTTGTCAAGTACCACAATACGTAGTTACATCCACAAATGCCAGTTAAAACTGTACTGTGCCAAAAGGAAGCCCTATGTTAACAGTGTCCAGAAGCGCCGTCGACTTCTCTGGGCTCGGAGGCATCTGGGATGGACCATCACACAGTGGAAACGTGTACTGAGGTCAGATGAATCAGTATTTCAGGTATTTTTTGGGAGGAATGGACGCTGTGTGCTCCGGACCAAAGAAGAAAAGGATCATCCAGACTGTTACCAGCAACAAGTCCAAAAGCCAGGGTCTGTCATGGTATGGGGTTGTGTCAGTGCCCTTGGCAAAGGTAACTTGCACTTCTGTGAAGGCACCATTAATGCTGAAAAGTACATAGAGATTTTGGAGCATAATATGCTGCCTTCAAGAAGACATCTTTTCCAGGGACATCCATGCATATTTCAACAAGACAATGCAAAACCACATTCTGCACACATTACAAAGTCCTGGCTGCGGAAGAAGAGGGTACGGGTACTTGACTGGCCTGCCTGCAGTCACGACCTGTCTCCAATAGAGAATGTGTGGCGCATTTTGAAGCGCAAAATGCGACAACGAAGACCCCGTACTGTTGCCCACCTTAAGACTTGTTTGCAGGAAGAATGGGACGAAATTACACCTGAAACACTTCATCACTTGGTGTCTTCAGTCCCTAAACATCTTTTTAAAGGGTTAGTTCACCCAAAAATGAAAATTCTGTCATTAATTACTCACCCTCATGTCGTTCGACACCCGTCAGACCTCCGTTCATATTCGGAACACAAATGAAGATATTTTAGTGTAAAGCTGATGCTGAGAAAGGCTTCAGATAGGCCTCCATTGGCATTCAGTACACTTATACTCCCAAGACCCATAAAAGGCACTTAAAACGTCGTTACAAAGTCCATCTCACCACAGTGACTCTACAATAATCTTACGATGCGACGACAATAGTTTTTGTGCGCGAAAAAAATCAAAATAACACCTTTATCCAACTTGTTCTTGTCTTCCGTGTGTGCCTCCACGACGCATGCGCGAGAATATGACGCAGATCCGGCGTTCGGACACATGACCCAGAAGCGATTTGTTTACAATCAGAGGAAGACGCGCGTGTCTAAGCTGTTGGATTCTACATTGATTGTGCTTTAGGTCTCGGCGTAGTGCTCAAACTACGCAAAACTAAAAAGGTGGTGAGATGGACTTTGTAACGACATTTTAAGTGCCTTTTATCGGTCTTGGGAGTATAAGTGTACTGAATGCCAATGGAGGCCTATCTGAAGCCTTTCTCAGCCATCAGCTTTCAACAAAAATATCTTCATTTGTGTTCCGAATATGAACGGAGGTCTGACGGGTGTCGAACGACATAAGGGTGAGTAATTAATGACAGAATTTTCATTTTTGGGTGAACTAACCCTTTAAGTGTTGTGAAAAGGAATGGCAACATTACAAAGTGGTAAATGCTTTATTGTCCCAACTTTTTTTGAAATGTGTTGCAGGTCTGAATGACAGGAAAGGATGCATATTTACAAATGACATGAAGTTGACCAGACAAAACATGAAATATTTTGTGTTCATATTGTCTGCAATGAAATACAAGTCAAAGTAAATTTAGAAATCACTTCTTTTTTTTTTTTTTTGCGTTTTCCATACTGTCCCAACTTTTTCTGATTTGGGGTTGTATATGTGTAACGGATAAATAAGGCAGGATACAATAGCAAGTAAAAGCTCGTTTATTGAGACAGAAGATCGCAGGTAGAAACCAGAAGGCCACTGGAATCACTCGATGATATGGCAGAAGATCGCAGGTAGACACCAGAAAGCCACAAGGATCAGAGCGGTGCGTTGGCAGATGGTCCGGGCAGCACAGGGACGCTGCAGACAACCCAGCTTGGTGACGACGGTGAACACGGTGATGGTGGAACTCCAGGGTGCACACGGAACACAGGAAACAGGCAACGCAGGAACACAACGGGCACAGGCGGGAGAACACACGAGACATCCAAACAAACGCTCTGACAAAGACAAAGAGAACACAGAGAGACTAAATAGGGTGCGCTGATGATCTGCAGCTGGAGCGCTGATCAGCTGCGACAGGTGTAATGATCATCAGCCAACCAGCGGCTCCGCCCCATACAAACACACATACACACACACACACGCAAGAATGAGATGGTGAATTCATGAACCGTGACAGTACCCCTCCCCCTAGGAGCGCCTCCTGACGCTCCCAGGAGAACCTACCTGCTGATTGTAATCATCAATAAGGGAGTGGTCCAGACTGTCCCTAGCAGGAACCCAACTTCTCTCCTCCGGACCGTAACCTTCCCAGTCCACCAGATACTGGAATCCGCGTCCCCTCCGTCTCGAGTCCAGAATACGATTAACCGAATACGTTGGTTCCCCATCTACGAGTCGCGGCGGTGGGGGAACCGGGACTGGCGGATTAAGACGGGAATGAAAAACTGGCTTTAATTTGGAAACATGAAAGGCGGGGTGAATTCTCCTGTACGCTGGAGGAAGTTTGAGGCGGACTGTCACCGGACTAATGATCTTGGTGACAGTGAACGGGCCGATAAATTTGGGAGCAAGTTTATTAGACACGGAGCGGAGCGGAATGTTCTTGGTAGAAAGCCACACTTTTTGACCCACGACGTATACGGGAGGCTTCGACCGGTGGCGATCGGCTTTAGCCTTGGTACGCGCCCCCACCTGGAGCAGAGTCTCACGGGCTCTGGTCCATGTGCGGTGGCACCTCTGGACAAAGGCGTGAGCGGAGGGGACCGCGACTTCGGAATCCAGACTCGGAAAAATAGGTGGCTGGTAACCTAGACTACACTCAAAAGGGGAAAGGCCCGTGGATGACACTGGTAACGCGTTGTGAGCGTACTCCACCATAGAGAGTTGTTGGCTCCAGGATGAAGGATTCTTGGATACCAAACATCGCAACATTCTCTCCAGATCTTGATTGGCTCGCTCAGTTTGACCATTGCTCTGGGGGTGGTAACCCGAAGACAGACTGACCGTCGCCCCTAGTAATCTACAAAACTCTCTCCAAAATTTGGACACAAATTGGGAACCTCTGTCGGAGACCACGTCCATCGGGAGGCCATGTAACCGAAAGACGTGGTCTATAACAGACACCGCTGTCTCCTTGGCTGAAGGTAATTTGGGCAAGGGAATAAAATGTGCTGCCTTCGAGAACCGGTCCACTACGGTTAAAACAACCGTCATGCCATTAGAGGGCGGGAGGGCGGTGACAAAATCTAGCGCAATGTGGGACCAGGGTCTCGAAGGAATAGCCAGCGGCTGAAGTAACCCATCAGGAGGTCGATTAGACGTCTTACCAACAGCACAAATTGAGCAAGCCAGGACGAAACTGCGAATGTCGCGAGCCATACATGGCCACCAGAATCGTTGCTTTATTAAACTGCAAGTACGGTTTACTCCTGGATGGCAAGCGATATTGGAACAGTGACCCCATTTAATGACTTCGGACCTCAACTTCTCCGGTACAAATAATCGACTCGGTGGGCATCCGGGCGGAGGCGTTACCCCTTCTAAGGCCAATTTGACCTTCGATTCGACCTCCCATGTGAGTGTAGAGATAACTATCTTCTCTGGCAAAATGCACTCGGGAGTAACCGGGCGTTCGGAAGGATCAAAAATTCGAGATAAGGAGTCGGGTTTGATGTTTTTGGACCCGGGGCGGTACGAGAGAGAAAAGTCAAAACGTCCGAAAAAAAGTGCCCACCGAGCCTGCCTGGAGTTAAGTCTTTTGGCAGATCTAATATATTCGAGGTTCTTATGGTCCGTCCATACTATAAAAGGTACCCCCGACCCTTCTAACCAATGACGCCACTCCTCCAAGGCCAACTTAACTGCCAACAATTCTCTGTTACCAATGTCATAGTTACGTTCGGCAGGTGTCAAACGGTGGGACAAAAACGCGCAAGGATGCATCTTATCATCCGAAGCAGAGCGTTGGGAAAGGACCGCACCTACCCCCACCTCTGACGCATCGACCTCTACCACGAACTGACGTGCTGGATCAGGGGCTACTAAGATGGGAGCCGAAACAAAGCGGCTTTTGAGGTTGGTGAATACAGCCTCAGCTGTATCGGACCACCTGAACGTCACCCTGGGAGAGGTCAAGGCAGTCAGAGGCGCGGCTAGCTGGCTGAAGTTGCGAATAAAACGCCGATAGAAGTTGGCGAATCCCAGAAACCTCTGTAGGGCCTTACGGGAATCTGGACTTGGCCACTCTACCACAGCCTTAACCCTGTCGGGATCCATACGCACCCCCTCGGATGAAACGATGTATCCTAGGAAAGGAACAGACTGTGCATGAAACGCGCATTTCTCCGCCTTGACAAAAAGCCCATTCTCTAGCAACCTCTGAAGCACTCGTCTGACGTGTTGAACATGTTCCTGGAGAGACGAAGAAAAAAATCAATATGTCATCCAGGTAAACATATATGAACTGGTCCACCATGTCTCTCAACACATCATTGACGAGTGCTTGGAAAACCGCTGGGGAGTTGGATAGCCCGAACGGCATCACCAAATATTCAAAATGGCCCCTGGGGGTATTAAATGCGGTTTTCCATTCATCCCCCTCCCTGATGCGAACCAAATGATAAGCGTTACGTAAATCCAATTTTGTGAAAATGGATGCTCCCTGCAACCTCTCAAAGGCTGAAGACATCAACGGTAAAGGATAGGTATTCTTGACCGTGATGTTATTCAGCCCTCGGTAATCAATGCAAGGTCGCAGAGAACCATCCTTCTTCCCCACAAAAAAGAACCCCGCCCCCGCTGGAGAAGAGGAAGGACGGATGAATTTGGAAGCTAGAGAATCAGAAATATATTTCTCCATGACCTCCCTCTCAGGAACAGAAAGAGAGTAAAGCTTGCCTCTAGGCGGAGACTTACCTGGGAGTAAATCTATAGCACAGTCATAGGGACGATGCGGAGGAAGAGAAGCAGCGCGGGACTTACTGAACACTTCCTTCAGGTCGAGGTACTCAGAGGGCACGTTAGACAAATTCACCATCTCCTTCTGAAAAACAGGACGAGACACAAACGAACAGGCAGATACAAGACAAGACTGATAACATCTTTCACTCCACGAAGAAACAGTGTGATGTCCCCAGTCGACCCTAGGATTGTGTTGGACCAGCCAGGGGTGACCGAGGACAACAGGAGCCAGAGGGGAGTCCAGGAGCAGGAAGGAAATCTGTTCAGTGTGGTTGCCAGAAGTGATGAGTGTCAGTGGTCTGGTGGTGAGCGTGATGGGTGGTAATTCCTGGCCGTTGAGTGCACTGACGGATAATGTGTCCTTGAGTGGGATGATGGGAATACCAAGTGTGTGAGCCAAAGTCAAGTCCATAAAATTACCTTCCGCCCCCGAATCCAGAAGTGCTTGACAGGGGTGAGACCGGGCTGTCCACAGCAGTCTTACCGGAAGGAGAGTTGAGGATGAGGTCTTATCCACGGAGATCCCTCCCGACAGTAGCCTTCCCTTTACCGCCGGGCTTGGTCTTTTACTGGACAGTTGTTCAGGAAGTGGCCCCCTCTGCCACAATAAAGGCAAAGACCAAGGGATCTCCGTCTCTCTCTCTCCTCCCGGGAAAGCCGAGCACGACCCACCTGCATGGGCTCGGGATCGATGTTGGGACTGACCGCATCACCTCCGCTAGCCTGAGGACCTACGACACCTCCAGACTGGAAAAACGTCTTGGACCGTCGTTCCAGCCGACTCAGGCGTGCGTCCACCCGTAGTGCTAGATCAATAAGTCCGTCGAGTCTCTCCGGTAGATCTAATGAAAAGATCTCCTTTTGGATGCGGTCAGCCAGCCCATGCAGGAACATGTCCCACTGTGCCTCCTCGTTCGTGTGGCACTCGGCAGCTAGGGTTCTGAACTCGATGGAGTAGTCCGAGACCGAGCGGTTACACTGACGAAGGTCAGCGAGTTGGCGAGCTGCTTCCTTGCCAGCCACCGCCCGGTCAAACACCCGCTTCATCTCCTCAGATAGTGCCTGGAACGAGGAGCAGCATCGATGTTGGTTCTCCCACACCGCCGTTCCCCATAGCGCAGCTCGTCCTGATAGTAGTGTGAGAACGAAAGCCACCTTTGACTCCTCTGTGCTGAACGTAAGCGGTTGGAGAGCAAAAAACATGGAACATTTGGTTAGGAATGCTCTACAATAGTTTGTCTCACCAGCGTAACTCTCCGGAGTGGGTAATCGTGGTTCATGCTGGCGGTTGATGGTAGATGGTGTGGGGGGAATCGGCGGTGGGCTGGGCACAGCGGGACTGACGAGTTGTTGTATTCGTTGGGTCAGCTCGGACACCTGTGCTACCAATACCTGCACCGCTCGTCCTGTGACAGCCAGATTTTCCTCCTGTTGGTCCATTCTGGAACTGCTGTGAGTTAGGTACTCGTTGAGATCAGATGAACTTGCTGTATCCATAATGGTCAGAGCGTTCTGTAACGGATAAATAAGGCAGGATACAATAGCAAGTAAAAGCTCGTTTATTGAGACAGAAGATCGCAGGTAGAAACCAGAAGGCCACTGGAATCACTCGATGATATGGCAGAAGATCGCAGGTAGACACCAGAAAGCCACAAGGATCAGAGCGGTGCGTTGGCAGATGGTCCGGGCAGCACAGGGACGCTGCAGACAACCCAGCTTGGTGACGACGGTGAACACGGTGATGGTGGAACTCCAGGGTGCACACGGAACACAGGAAACAGGCAACGCAGGAACACAACGGGCACAGGCGGGAGAACACACGAGACATCCAAACAAACGCTCTGACAAAGACAAAGAGAACACAGAGAGACTAAATAGGGTGCGCTGATGATCTGCAGCTGGAGCGCTGATCAGCTGCGACAGGTGTAATGATCATCAGCCAACCAGCGGCTCCGCCCCATACAAACACACATACACACACACACGCAAGAATGAGATGGTGAATTCATGAACCGTGACAATATGTATATAAGTGTGTTTGGGTTGTTTTAAATGTTTTAAAAAAAATAATAAAAATATCATAGTGTTGTTTATGGTGGGGTAAATTAAACGCGATGTGCTGTGATGTCACATTCGTGTTGCATTGTGGTATATGAAGCTGCCTGAAGTGTACATATGAAGTAGACTCAGTCAAAATCGAGGGAGCAAGGGTCTGTCCATATAAACTTCCCTCGTCCACTTCACGAAGTGGAACGCACTTCAAAATGTGGGTGGGGATTCCATCGAGGGGAAGTGCTTAGGGAAGTTTGCAAGTGCGTGTCTAAAACTGGAGTGGAACGCAGCACAGAACTCATCCATGAGTCCCAGCATGCATTGCAGCATGAAGCTTTTGGTTTGTCACCATTGTTGAGATTCATGAGCTGATTCTTGATGTGTGTGTTAGACGAGTTTCTGCTGCAGCAGCTCTAAACTTTATGAAAACATAGTTTTTTTTAAGAAATCATTCTGCACTGCTGTATTCATAAAGATTCTAAGAGTCCTCTCAGAAAACTCCTAATTTAGCTTAAAAACTTTTACGTAGGAGTCTTAGCTTAAGAGCTATTCGGGACTGATCTGAGAGTAACTCTGGGCAAGGAAAATACAAAAACTTTTATCTTAGTGAAGAGGCGGGGCTGACCCCGTTGCTACGTATGACAGTCTTTTGAAGACTGTGATTGGTTGGTTGTCCAAAAAGGGGAAAAAAGGAGCGCTTTTAAGTATAGGGTCTATTCTAAGCCTTCACTTTGAAATTAGAAGCGCAAATTGTCCTATTTTACCGTTCTCTCTCACTCACACACACACACACACACACACACACACACACACATATACATATATATAGGGATGTCCCGATCAGGTTTTTTTGCCCTTGAGTCCAAGTCATTTGATTTTGAGACCGAGTCCCGATTCGATACTTCTATAATATAAGTATATACTTCTATATGTTAGTGGGCAATAGAATATCTGTCATACCTCCTCTCTCTTTTTTTCATCATTCTCACCTCATTCTTACCTCATTTCTATAAGCCTCCTCATTTCCATCACTCTTTCTTTTTGTCTCCTTCTCTTGCCCTGTCTCTTACCCTCCTAAAGCTGAGCTCTGGTTGATAGTCTTTTCATTGTTTAACATTTTATATATTAAAACAGCTGTCAAATATGAAATGTTTAGTTTGGCTACTTGCATCTCGCACCGTTTACTTGCGCAGCAGCTTCTGCGTATAAAGCCTGCATACTTTCATTTGATTGGTCATCTCAAATATTTTCACACTGATGAGCGGTGACGGTGACAGACCGCAGGCAGGGCAGCTCAGACAAGAAGATATCCTTGCAGCACTAAAGTAGTGTTAAAGACTCTATTAGGCAATTATTTTGCAACATTTATTACATTTCACACATATTAACACTTTGTTGCCCTTGACTGTTCTACTTGCTTCTATTGCTCTCATTTGTAAGTGTTGTGGAAATAATTCTATTCGAAAAATGAGGAGGAAGGAACACAAATCCAAACCTTTGAAAAGTCAAAGTATCAAACATGATTTTATTTCTTGCAAGAAATAGGCAGTTCACATACAGAGAATGTCTGTCATGAGAAGGGCAAAGTTTGCTCTCCGGGGTTACATTATATACCCTTCATACATCCTGAGTGGGTTGCATCCAATCTTGTTTGCCTTAAAAGGAAACATCTTTATTCAAAAACCCCTGTTCAGCATAAATTCTAACTAGACATCACACTACCCATGTCTGCAGAAGTTCCTGTTCTTAAGCTACATTATTTTCACGTATCCTGTCTATTCCTAGTCTAATTACAGCCGCGCACATACTTGTCACACTTAAAGTACGATATGTCATCTTGACCTCTTCCACTACCCAACTTCCTTGCAACTGAGTACTCTATCACTCAGAACAATATGTTCCTGCACTTAATATATGCATTTCTAAAAGCTTGGTTACATTTCTTTAATAATGATTAGTACAAATACATGTTCAATGTTAATAGTTCAATGTTAACAAGTGATACACATCTAGGAATAAAAGGTTAAGGTTCACATCTAAGTAAAAACACCTCTAAGTAAAATGAACACTTCTAAGAGTTAAAACCACATCTAGATGAAATAAAAACACATCTAATAGTAAAACACATCTAAATGTAAAATTTCCTTCACAATCCACCCCATGTTCATTTTAAAGAACATACACACAAAATTTGACATTTACTCCTCCATAATCATAGTAAATTACACTAGGTAAATTTTCCCATGGCTACTTAATTTCTCAGTCAAACGCATGTTCGTTCTCGAGTACGTCTTCCTCAATCTCCATCTCCGGCACTGTGGCATCTGCCTCTGGTTCCCTATTTGGTGCTCGTAGGCTGCGTATGGAATTCTTCTTCCGTTGCAGCTACCGCATGAGCTGACGCCTGGGAGTCTTCTTCCGTTGCAGCTACCGCATGAGCTGACGCCTGGGAGTCTTCTTCCGTTGCAGCTACCGCATGAGCTGGCACTTTTCGACAGTGCGTCCCATGAATCCACGGAGCCCTCTCCGCAACTTTCACCGCAGTGTGAGTTGTCAGCAACACCTGAAATGGCCCCTGCCACCTCTTTGCTCTCCAGTGTTTCCGCCTCAGATCCTTTATCAGCACGAAATCACCTGGCCTGATACTGTGCAGGGCCGTCTCAGCTGGCTCTGGAGCTGCTGCCTGTACCTGTTTTGAAATATCACAGAACACCTTATCCAGTTCAACACAATATTGTAACATGTCATGTAAAGGAGTCCCAGCTGGTTTCCCCAAATTTTACCTGCACACAGACCTTAGACAACAGAAAAGACATCTCTACGCAATAATTCACAATTCTATTGATGTAAGCTATTGTTTACCCCCTTTGGCTGCGTGTGGTCGCCCATGCAGCCATTAATCATAATCATCGAAAATATTTTTTGGGGTAAACAAGGCTTGCCATCACTACTCATCCAGACGCCATTTTGCACAGTGCGGTCGCACTGTTCCCATCGCTGCGTTTCTCTGGCCCTGAGTTGAAAAACTGCATAGTCTATAAGGAAGGCAAAACATTTGTGTTAGTTTCAGATAATAAAAGACATTCTGGTTCCTTTGACTGCTGTGCTGTGGCTGCTGCTCTTACGGTTTCCTGTTGAAATAAACTCTGTTGTTAGTTTCGCTGCGCATTTACACATAGCTACATACTAGTAAAGTCTTAACTAGAAAGTTTCCCATAAACATATTGAAAATATCCAATAAAATGAAAGAAATCCATATTTCATCTCTGGAAGCCGGGCTAAGTCAGTAATCACTGTTACTGCACTTCCGTCATGTTAGGGGTGTGTGATACCTCCAAAATCCAAACATGCCAACTTTCTGCTATCAACCGTTTGACGACACACACATCCCTAGGCGAGACCCACAGTCACTCCTCAGAGACTAAATACTTTAGAGAACATATTTGAAAAAACAAACAATCAGTGGTTCTCTTGATTAATCAAAATCATAACAGACCTTTTTGGCATTCACTCAAACTCAAACTCAAACTAAACAATACATAAAACATCCTTCAGTCTACATTCCTTGCTCTCAGTTCAGATGACACATCTGCCCATGCAGGGCATAGTTCCAAAGCACAAATGTCTATCATGCACCGATTCTCTTTTGTGTGTCTACCAATGGGGTCACTTCGCTCTCTACCTCGATTTCATGCTACAATCTTATCTACATGCCCACAGTTTCTCACTGTGCTTTACATACTTATCAACCTTCCTTCAGTCAATCTTTTCAACAATTCTTCACAAACCACCCTACTTACTATTTCCAACAGACCCATTTTCACTCATCTTTATCTTATGGAGCAACGTTCAGCAACCTGTGTGCTCCAAAAGTGTCAGTCTGTCTGAGAACAGAGCTTGCTCGGGGTCCAATAAAACAGACAATGGCTTGCAATTTATGGTGCTGTCTGCTTTTTTCCCCCCAACATTATTTTTAGTTACTCAATTGTATATCTCCCTTCGGGTATGGCACCTCACCCATTTTATAAATTAATGAATACGCACAAAATTTTGAACAAATTCAACAAATTTGAATTTTCTTGTTCTCTCTTTGTTTGTAGCCAGTAAACTTCCAATTACAATAAAAACATTTCTGCCCATTATCTTCATCAGTCCAGCAAATTTCTTTGAAGTCAGGGTTTCAGAGCGGAGCTGCTTACAGCATTTGCTCTTGTTCATCTTAAAATCTTTATACCGACTAATCAAATTACCGATCATATTACTCAAAATGTTAGCCAAAATTTAATCAAAGTTCATACTCACCGGTGATCTTTAAACAGCTGTGGCATTTTAATTTCTCAGTTTCATTTCTCCACAGTCAATGCCCCTTTGTCCTTCTTTTTGACGAAATGAGTCGCCCAATTAACTTTGGTCTGTGTCAAATGTGACACACTTAAACCCCCGTTAAACCCATATTGACTTATCAAATACGGCACAAAAGCATGATACCAAGTTCCCATTATTTTGTCCATAGCTTTGAATGATCTCTTAGAGAAATTAACCTGTTCCTCCTCCACGCTTTTCAAACTCTCATTACCCATTGTTTCTATTAACAATATTTATATTTGCGTATCTGAATCCTTTCTCTCACGTGGTCACCACGTACTATATTTACTGTGTTAATTCTTTCCCCCAGCGTGGCCACCACGTCTGCCTAAATTCGTCAATTTAGGACTTTCAAAAATGCCCACATCCGTCGATGCTAGGTCTTTTTCCCAAACAAGTGCCTTATTAAATGTTTGAAAGTTACTGTCAGGCTTATTTCAAACTGCACCTTGTTTGGACGCTCGAGAAATTTCTAGCTTATTCTCGCAACTTCTGGCCCTTTTGGGAAAACAATTAACACTTGGCATTTGAGAAACGCTTATTCTCAAACCCTCTTTGGAAACTTACTCTCAGGCTTATTCCAAATCCCTGACCCTTTTAGCAGAAATATTCAATACGCAAATATTTACTTAAACTTATATTTACCCTACCACGTAAATAATTTTCTCTCACCGTCTTTTGATGACCTCGTGAGTTCAATTCTGGGAGTGCGTTCACCTCCGCTCGTCGTGATGAGTAGGACAATTCTCTCTCCTTTAATTTGAGGATATTGAGCCGCAGAGTTTGCTCTCTCGGGATGATCAGTCAATTGCCCTCTCAATCACGCCGATCGGTTGGTTCACTGCATCCCATCGTCCTCGTCGCCATTTGTTGTGGAAATAATTCTATTCGAAAAATGAGGAGGAAGGAACACAAATCCAAACCTTTGAAAAGTCAAAGTATCAAACATGATTTTATTTCTTGCAAGAAATAGGCAGTTCACATACAGAGAATGTCTGTCATGAGAAGGGCAAAGTTTGCTCTCCGGGGTTACATTATATACCCTTCATACATCCTGAGTGGGTTGCATCCAATCTTGTTTGCCTTAAAAGGAAACATCTTTATTCAAAAACCCCTGTTCAGCATAAATTCTAACTAGACATCACACTACCCATGTCTGCAGAAGTTCCTGTTCTTAAGCTACATTATTTTCACGTATCCTGTCTATTCCTAGTCTAATTACAGCCGCGCACATACTTGTCACACTTAAAGTACGATATGTCATCTTGACCTCTTCCACTACCCAACTTCCTTGCAACTGAGTACTCTATCACTCAGAACAATATGTTCCTGCACTTAATATATGCATTTCTAAAAGCTTGGTTACATTTCTTTAATAATGATTAGTACAAATACATGTTCAATGTTAATAGTTCAATGTTAACAAGTGATACACATCTAGGAATAAAAGGTTAAGGTTCACATCTAAGTAAAAACACCTCTAAGTAAAATGAACACTTCTAAGAGTTAAAACCACATCTAGATGAAATAAAAACACATCTAATAGTAAAACACATCTAAATGTAAAATTTCCTTCACAATCCACCCCATGTTCATTTTAAAGAACATACACACAAAATTTGACATTTACTCCTCCATAATCATAGTAAATTACACTAGGTAAATTTTCCCATGGCTACTTAATTTCTCAGTCAAACGCATGTTCGTTCTCGAGTACGTCTTCCTCAATCTCCATCTCCGGCACTGTGGCATCTGCCTCTGGTTCCCTATTTGGTGCTCGTAGGCTGCGTATGGAATTCTTCTTCCGTTGCAGCTACCGCATGAGCTGACGCCTGGGAGTCTTCTTCCGTTGCAGCTACCGCATGAGCTGACGCCTGGGAGTCTTCTTCCGTTGCAGCTACCGCATGAGCTGGCACTTTTCGACAGTGCGTCCCATGAATCCACGGAGCCCTCTCCGCAACTTTCACCGCAGTGTGAGTTGTCAGCAACACCTGAAATGGCCCCTGCCACCTCTTTGCTCTCCAGTGTTTCCGCCTCAGATCCTTTATCAGCACGAAATCACCTGGCCTGATACTGTGCAGGGCCGTCTCAGCTGGCTCTGGAGCTGCTGCCTGTACCTGTTTTGAAATATCACAGAACACCTTATCCAGTTCAACACAATATTGTAACATGTCATGTAAAGGAGTCCCAGCTGGTTTCCCCAAATTTTACCTGCACACAGACCTTAGACAACAGAAAAGACATCTCTACGCAATAATTCACAATTCTATTGATGTAAGCTATTGTTTACCCCCTTTGGCTGCGTGTGGTCGCCCATGCAGCCATTAATCATAATCATCGAAAATATTTTTTGGGGTAAACAAGGCTTGCCATCACTACTCATCCAGACGCCATTTTGCACAGTGCGGTCGCACTGTTCCCATCGCTGCGTTTCTCTGGCCCTGAGTTGAAAAACTGCATAGTCTATAAGGAAGGCAAAACATTTGTGTTAGTTTCAGATAATAAAAGACATTCTGGTTCCTTTGACTGCTGTGCTGTGGCTGCTGCTCTTACGGTTTCCTGTTGAAATAAACTCTGTTGTTAGTTTCGCTGCGCATTTACACATAGCTACATACTAGTAAAGTCTTAACTAGAAAGTTTCCCATAAACATATTGAAAATATCCAATAAAATGAAAGAAATCCATATTTCATCTCTGGAAGCCGGGCTAAGTCAGTAATCACTGTTACTGCACTTCCGTCATGTTAGGGGTGTGTGATACCTCCAAAATCCAAACATGCCAACTTTCTGCTATCAACCGTTTGACGACACACACATCCCTAGGCGAGACCCACAGTCACTCCTCAGAGACTAAATACTTTAGAGAACATATTTGAAAAAACAAACAATCAGTGGTTCTCTTGATTAATCAAAATCATAACAGACCTTTTTGGCATTCACTCAAACTCAAACTCAAACTAAACAATACATAAAACATCCTTCAGTCTACATTCCTTGCTCTCAGTTCAGATGACACATCTGCCCATGCAGGGCATAGTTCCAAAGCACAAATGTCTATCATGCACCGATTCTCTTTTGTGTGTCTACCAATGGGGTCACTTCGCTCTCTACCTCGATTTCATGCTACAATCTTATCTACATGCCCACAGTTTCTCACTGTGCTTTACATACTTATCAACCTTCCTTCAGTCAATCTTTTCAACAATTCTTCACAAACCACCCTACTTACTATTTCCAACAGACCCATTTTCACTCATCTTTATCTTATGGAGCAACGTTCAGCAACCTGTGTGCTCCAAAAGTGTCAGTCTGTCTGAGAACAGAGCTTGCTCGGGGTCCAATAAAACAGACAATGGCTTGCAATTTATGGTGCTGTCTGCTTTTTTCCCCCCAACATTATTTTTAGTTACTCAATTGTATATCTCCCTTCGGGTATGGCACCTCACCCATTTTATAAATTAATGAATACGCACAAAATTTTGAACAAATTCAACAAATTTGAATTTTCTTGTTCTCTCTTTGTTTGTAGCCAGTAAACTTCCAATTACAATAAAAACATTTCTGCCCATTATCTTCATCAGTCCAGCAAATTTCTTTGAAGTCAGGGTTTCAGAGCGGAGCTGCTTACAGCATTTGCTCTTGTTCATCTTAAAATCTTTATACCGACTAATCAAATTACCGATCATATTACTCAAAATGTTAGCCAAAATTTAATCAAAGTTCATACTCACCGGTGATCTTTAAACAGCTGTGGCATTTTAATTTCTCAGTTTCATTTCTCCACAGTCAATGCCCCTTTGTCCTTCTTTTTGACGAAATGAGTCGCCCAATTAACTTTGGTCTGTGTCAAATGTGACACACTTAAACCCCCGTTAAACCCATATTGACTTATCAAATACGGCACAAAAGCATGATACCAAGTTCCCATTATTTTGTCCATAGCTTTGAATGATCTCTTAGAGAAATTAACCTGTTCCTCCTCCACGCTTTTCAAACTCTCATTACCCATTGTTTCTATTAACAATATTTATATTTGCGTATCTGAATCCTTTCTCTCACGTGGTCACCACGTACTATATTTACTGTGTTAATTCTTTCCCCCAGCGTGGCCACCACGTCTGCCTAAATTCGTCAATTTAGGACTTTCAAAAATGCCCACATCCGTCGATGCTAGGTCTTTTTCCCAAACAAGTGCCTTATTAAATGTTTGAAAGTTACTGTCAGGCTTATTTCAAACTGCACCTTGTTTGGACGCTCGAGAAATTTCTAGCTTATTCTCGCAACTTCTGGCCCTTTTGGGAAAACAATTAACACTTGGCATTTGAGAAACGCTTATTCTCAAACCCTCTTTGGAAACTTACTCTCAGGCTTATTCCAAATCCCTGACCCTTTTAGCAGAAATATTCAATACGCAAATATTTACTTAAACTTATATTTACCCTACCACGTAAATAATTTTCTCTCACCGTCTTTTGATGACCTCGTGAGTTCAATTCTGGGAGTGCGTTCACCTCCGCTCGTCGTGATGAGTAGGACAATTCTCTCTCCTTTAATTTGAGGATATTGAGCCGCAGAGTTTGCTCTCTCGGGATGATCAGTCAATTGCCCTCTCAATCACGCCGATCGGTTGGTTCACTGCATCCCATCGTCCTCGTCGCCATTTGTTGTGGAAATAATTCTATTCGAAAAATGAGGAGGAAGGAACACAAATCCAAACCTTTGAAAAGTCAAAGTATCAAACATGATTTTATTTCTTGCAAGAAATAGGCAGTTCACATACAGAGAATGTCTGTCATGAGAAGGGCAAAGTTTGCTCTCCGGGGTTACATTATATACCCTTCATACATCCTGAGTGGGTTGCATCCAATCTTGTTTGCCTTAAAAGGAAACATCTTTATTCAAAAACCCCTGTTCAGCATAAATTCTAACTAGACATCACACTACCCATGTCTGCAGAAGTTCCTGTTCTTAAGCTACATTATTTTCACGTATCCTGTCTATTCCTAGTCTAATTACAGCCGCGCACATACTTGTCACACTTAAAGTACGATATGTCATCTTGACCTCTTCCACTACCCAACTTCCTTGCAACTGAGTACTCTATCACTCAGAACAATATGTTCCTGCACTTAATATATGCATTTCTAAAAGCTTGGTTACATTTCTTTAATAATGATTAGTACAAATACATGTTCAATGTTAATAGTTCAATGTTAACAAGTGATACACATCTAGGAATAAAAGGTTAAGGTTCACATCTAAGTAAAAACACCTCTAAGTAAAATGAACACTTCTAAGAGTTAAAACCACATCTAGATGAAATAAAAACACATCTAATAGTAAAACACATCTAAATGTAAAATTTCCTTCACATAAGTCACTTTGGATAAAAGTGTCTACTAAATGACTAAATGTATTATGTACACCTTGTAAAAATACCAGACCTCATAACGTTAGCTGGCTACGGCCATCGTGTAGGCAGCCTAGTTTACCTCAACACTTCAGTTTACATGGGCGGAGCTATTCATTCTTGTTCAGCTAGTTTCTCCACAGAGCCTTTACTGTACAGTGTACACAATATGTTGCGCTTGTATCAAATTCAAATGGATAAAGCGACTGCCTGGTGCTCGTAACTAGTTATCACTTCAATAGAGCAGCAAAATCGCTGAACGAGTTGGTCAGCGCTGTGCGTGAGACGATCCAGCTGCTCTCACGCTTCGAGTCTGTTGGATGTGCTCGCGGTTTAATCAGGTAATGCCGTTTCTTCACCTGGCTTTTGATGCTTGTTCCCAATCCCATGCATTTGCAGCACCCGAGTAAATAACAGCGCTTAATATGTGGGGGCGTTATATATATAAATATATATATATAAATCCTTTTATTATTTACCTTGCTGTTAATTTCCTATAAGGTATTAGATTGGCTTAGAATTATAAACATTGTTCCACTCTTTCCAATTACACTGATTACTGGCATGTCTATTTAATTGGTGGTTTGAAAGTTGGGTTTAATGCAACGAACATGACCCCTGCACAATCTAATCTATAGCGTCTTATTAAGTCACTGTCATCCATTGTCTGCAACACATTTCTTCTCTCTCTTCGTCTTTCTGCCATTTTCTCCCCTGCTAAAGAAACTCTTAAGCCTCTTAAAAGTCCTCGTCCGTGCTCCTAACAAATTTGACCTTAAGACCTCTTTTAAGGGTTAAGATGCTTTCTGAATGACTTTTTTCTATACTAGTTAATTTTAAGAGTAAACGCCCACATTTCTAAGAATTTTCTGAGAATTTTGTCTCTAGGAGCTACTCTTTGCATTAAGATTCTTTATGAATATGGGCCCTGGACATCATGATGTAGTTTCACAGAACCGTTATAAATAACAGCACAGAAATAAAATAAATGCACACCATCCATTTAATGCAATAATTTAGTCAGAATCAGTTCATTACAAAAGTCATGAATTTAAAGGGGTAGTTCACCCAAAATGAAAAATTAGCCCATGATTTACTCACCCTCAAGTCATCCTAGTTGTATATGACTTTCTTCTTTATGTCATTAATGACTCACCCTCATGTCGTTCCACACCCGTAAGACCTCCGTTCATCTTCTGAACACAGTTTAAGATATTTTAGATTTAGTCCGAGAGCTTTCTGTCCCTCCATTGAAAATGTATGTACAGTATACCGTCCATGTCCAGAAAGGTAATGCAAAACATCATCAAAGTAGTCCATGTGACATCAGTGGGTTAGTTAGAATTTTTTGAAGCATCGAAAATACATTTTGGTTCACGACTCCGCAGTGAGGCTGCTGACGTGTTATCTGGTACGCCCAAGCTTCATTTACAGTCTGAGGGAGACGCACGCTGTATTCAAGCTATGGAAGCTCGGGCGCACCAGATAACACGTCAGCAGCGACACTGCAGAGTCGTGAATGCGGATTGACAACAGACCCGGAAGAGAAGACAATGCTGAATAAAGTCGTAGTTTTTGTTATTTTTGGACCAAAATGTATTTTTCGATGCTTCAAAAAATTCTAACTAACCCACTGATGTCACATGGACATGAGGGTGAGTCATTAATTACATAATTTTCATTTTTGGGTGAACTAACCCTTTAAGGCTGGGCTATACTCCAGTTGGGCCACGTACACGGACAGCACGGATACACTACTACTGAAAGTGTATGCTGGTGTCCGCTCAGTGGACGTGTTTCACACATGTGCAGTAGATCGGCTTGTACACTTCCACACACTTCCAATTTCACTCCACGAATTATTGCACATCTGACTGTTTTTATATTGTTTTAATTACGGGTTGTAGAGATGCGGGTAATGACAGACTTCTTCACACAGTCTCTTTTGAAATTCGAAGTCCATGTTTGTTTTTCCAGCTCATGCGCAGCTGGTGCTTTTTTTCATGTGGTAAAGTGACAAGTACGCGCGGTCACAAAAAATAGGAGGCACCCTCCGATAAGTATAACACTAGCTTTACACAGCAGGATCCTGACACAATACAATATCCTGATACAATGTATGTATTATTTATTTTCCCTTTTTTATCTTACAGCAGTGACCATCAACAAGCCAAAGCCCTCAAGACATTTAGATCAAATGTGAGGAAGAAGTTTGAGTGTCTGTATGAGGGAACAGCGAAGCAGGGAAACCCAACACTGCTGAATGAGATCTACACAGAGCTCTATATCACAGAGAGTGATTGTGGAGACATCAATAATGAGCATGAGGTGAGACAGATTGAGACTCAATCCAGGAGAGCAGCAACAGAGGACACGCCGATCAAATGCACTGACATCTTTAGACCTTTACCTGGACAAAACAAACCCATCAGAACTGTGCTGACAAAGGGAGTCGCTGGCATTGGGAAAACAGTCTCTGTGCAGAAGTTCATCCTGGACTGGGCTGAAGGGAAAGAGAATCAGGACGTCCAGCTCATATTTCCACTTCCTTTCAGAGAGCTCAACCTAATGAAGGACAAAACACTCAGTCTTTCAGATCTTCTGCAGGTTTTTTTCCCTGAAACCAAAGAAATGAAACCATTCAGTGATGAATATACAGTTGTCTTTGTTTTTGATGGTCTGGATGAGTGTCGCCTGTCTATGAACTTCAATGTGAAACTGTGTAATATATCTGAATCAGCCTCAGTGGACGTGCTGCTGACGAACCTCATTGCTGGGAATCTGCTTCCCTCTGCTCTCATCTGGATCACCTCCAGACCAGCAGCTGCTGATCTCGTCCCGTCTGAGTGTGTCCATCGAGTGACTGAGGTACGAGGCTTCAATGAGCCACAGAAGGAGGAATACTTCAGGAGGAGAATCAGTGATCAGAGTCTGGCTGATAAAATCATCTCACACCTGAAGTCATCAATGAGCCTCTTCATCATGTGCCACATCCCAGTGTTTTGCTGGATCTCAGCCACTGTTCTAGAGAAGATGTTGAGGAGATCATGGAAAGGAGAGATCCCCAAGACTCTCACTCAAATGTACACACACTTCCTGATCATTCAGTCCAACATCAAACATGAGAAGGACTATGAGAAGAAAGTGAAGGATGAAGACATGATCCTCAAACTGGGGAAACTGGCCTTCCATCAGCTTGTGAAAGGCAACCTGATCTTCTATGAGGAAGACCTGAGAGAGTGTGGCATTGATGAGACAGAAGCATCCGTGTACTCAGGACTGTGCACTCAGATCTTCAGAGAGGAGTTGGGCTTGTATCAGGGGAAAGTCTTCTGCTTTGTTCATCTGAGCATTCAGGAGCATCTGGCGGCTCTTTATGTGCTGCTTTCATTCCTGCTGTACAAGAGGGATGTGCTCAATGAAAACCTCACCTCAAAACATGCACACGAGTTCACATGTCACACGATATCTGACCTGCATCAGAGAGCCGTGGACAAGGCTCTGCAGAGTAGAAATGGACATCTGGACCTTTTCCTGCGGTTCCTTCTGGGTCTCTCGCTGGAGTCCAATCAGACGCTCCTGAAAACCCTTCTGACACATGTTAGAAACATCTTGTACAATGAAGAGAAAACAATAGAGTACATTAAAATAAGAATAAGAATGAATCCCTCGCCAGAGAAATCCATCAATCTGTTCCACTCTTTAAATGAACTGGGAGATCATTCTCTTGTGAATGAAATCCAGGAGTGTCTCAGATCTGGAGGTCTTTCAAGCACCAGATTGTCCTCGTCACAGTGGTCAGCTGTCGTCTTTGTTTTATTAACCTCAGAGTGTTTGGATGAGTTTCATTTAAGTAAATACATAAGCATCAATCCAGGCCAAAACCACATGACACCGGATGACGTTCTTCAGAAGCTCTTGCCTGTGGTTGAAGCCTCCAGATCAGCTCAGTAAGTCTGAGGAGGTCAATCATCAGGTGTGTGTGTGTGTGTGTGTGTGTGTGTGTGTGTGTGTGTGTGTGTGTGTGTTTGTGTGTGTATCTCTGTCTGTAGCCGCGTTTCCATTATAGATTTGCGCAAAACTTTTGCGATATTTTCTAAAAGTCGATAAAAAAAATTGCGAAATGACAGCGTTTCCATTAACTGATGTTATGCGACTAAAACAATTTTTTTCCTCTTGTGATAAATCATTCCAAAAATCATGCTACGCATGTTGTTAGGTTTATGTATATCCCAGCCACCGCACGCCATTATTTTAATGGAAAGAGATGTGCGTGTTATAGCACTGATGGCAAGGAAAGCACCTTATACTTGAGCGGCACATATGAGGTGTTATGATAAATTGTGGCATTTTATATTCTATTGTTTTTTTATGAGTTTAATAGAGAATTCGTCTTCTGTCCAAACATATCATCATCTGTAAAGAATGATTGACTTTTACATACGCCAGGTTATTGTGACGCATTGCCACATACAGAGACGAGCAAAAAGTTTGAATCTTCATGGTGGTAACTCAAAGGTTTTTTTTACCACTTCGTTATTTTGGCTTGGAATTTCGTTTGTTGGAAATATAAACTGAATTTAGAAATGCTTTTGAAATGAAAAACTTTGCGTTTAATAAACAAAATATATTTTTGAAATGAAGACAGCGTTTGGAGTGGAGTGCAAAATAATCTGTTCCCTGAGTCCACGGCCTTTGCTGTTATCGTGAGTGTACACAAATAAAAGTAGACAGTTTATAGTTTATAATTATGTCTTGCACTTAGCCTATCTGTATGGTTTCCGCTGGAGTTTCCGCTGGAAATGGAATAAGGAAAAAATCCATCAAAAGGCACCGACGACTTCGTTGGACAGAGGGTTAAAGAAAACGTAGCCTATTTAGTTTCATATAGTTAGGCTATGTCTAAATATTATAATCTTTTAATTTCATATGTTGATTATGAAAAGTGAGCAGCATGAGTAAGGCACATAATCAGATGTCTGGAGACATTTTGTGAATTGTGTTTTCTAGAAAGTTCTTTCTTTAAAATTAATTTTGTTTTGTATAAATTGTTTTTTAATTTTGATCAATGTTTAATCAACTATTTGGCTGTATATTTAATAAATAAGAAGCAAACCAAGATCGTCGTTCCTCAGTCTTTGAGCAAGGCTGAACTATATTTCTGTTTTAATAGCTACATTTCTTGAATATATGTCATAATTACAGTAGGCCTATAGATAGTTATGACATTTGTGGTTGCACCGGGGTCCGTCATTATAAAGTTACGCCACTTTCCTTATTAGGAGAAAATATAACGACATAAGATCTCGTTATTAGACATACTTGAGTGGAAAAAAATGATATGTAGGCCCTATGTGAGAGCAATGCGTGACCGGACCAGATGACCTGTAAATGCGAAAAAACTGTTTCCATTGCAGTTTTGCGAAAATTTCCTTTTTCGAATTGCCTGAAAAACCACCT
This sequence comes from Gobio occitaniae, assembly GCA_033150135.1. NCBI lineage: Eukaryota > Metazoa > Chordata > Actinopteri > Cypriniformes > Gobionidae > Gobio > Gobio occitaniae. The sequence continues at coordinate 160,828 of JARQWZ010001611.1, forward strand.
CATGCGAGCGTAAAAACTTTTATGCGATATATGGGAGTTTTTGCGAAATTGACGCGTTTCCATTGGGCGTATTTTCAATTCGCAATTTCAATTTGCGCAATTTGAAGGATAATGGAAACGCGGCTTGTGTGTGTCTGTGTGTGTCTGTCTGTGTCTGTGTCTGTGTCTGTGTCTGTGTGTGTGTGTGTGTGTTGTACTGATGTGCTTCTCTGTTCTTTGTTGTCAGTGGTAATATTAACTTGGCCTGATATTTTTTTATTAAACAAAAGTCACACTTGCATTTACGACCAGCAAAGCAACAGTAAAATTCAAATAGTATTTTTATTTTTCTAATATTAATTACAGATCGAATATTCAACAAAAAATCTACAAAACGGATTAAAATATTTTTTCAGATCGTAATTTACATTAAAACACAATAAAGCAAAAGTCAACAAGAGTAATAAAAGCGTTAAACCCACACAGATTTAGTGTTTGATATCTCAGTCTCTCTGTGGTTGTGTAGTTCCTGCTGAACTGAGAGATTAAAGTGTGTGTCGTTGTTCTGCAGGTTGTGTGGCTGTAATATCACAGATGAAGGTTGTGCTGCTCTGACTTCAGCTCTGAGATCAAACTCACACCTCAGAGAACTGGATCTGTCTGAGAATATAATAGGAGATAAAGGTCTGACGCTGCTCTCTGATGGACTGAAGGATCCTCACTGTAAACTGGAGAAACTGGAGTAAGATCATACATTCATCTTTTTGTTTTTATTGAAAATGACCAAAGACATGACTTAACATAGTAAGGGTAGACAAAAGGAGCAGAAATATACAAAAACCAAAGGCAAACATACGAACAAGCATAGAATGTGCTGACATTATTTTAGTCTCAATGTCAGCACAGGCTTTACAAACAGACTTTACGATATGGATTGGACAGCACCGCCACACACAGTGAGTAACAGTGTTCATTAATGCCTGATCTGTGATCAGTGTTTCTGATGTGTAGCTAATCATTCAAGTTCACTCAGACTTTCTTTCTCAATCGTTTAATTCTGTTTATGCATCAGTGAATCAAGCCAGTGACTAAACGATCAACTTCACATATTTTCTCTTAGTAGTGTGAAACAAATCTGTTATTTAAATTGTGATTAAACTACAGAGAGCGATCAAAGAACTCTCTTTATAATGCTCAGAGCTGTCAATTAGGGCTGCACGATATGAGGAAAAGCTGCGATGTGCGATAACATTGTTTGACTTGCGATAAATATTAAAATGTGAACAGGGCCTGAAATTAACTTTTTTGACCACCAGCCACTGTGACTTTTTACTAGCCACTTTTTTTTTTCTCCTCGACATTTAGCCTGTTCACGTGCCTGTCCGGATTTTTTTATGTGTTGTAAATATAATTTATTCTGAAGAAATATTCTCAACAGTGTTCAATCAGCTTTGACGTATTTAAATCTGCATATCTTTGATATTTTTACCTTCAAGAAAGGGCATTTTTTTCCCATAATCTTATTAAAGATAGGCTATGCTTCAGCTTTCAGTTTATATTCTTAAATTTGATCTATAAATAAAATGAGAATAATAAGAAACTGTAGGGCTAAATAACCAATCAAATTAAATAATTTACACTGAAAAATTACAACTGCATTAAAAAATGTTATGAGGTGGTTTTAAATATTTTTGAATGTACAAATAAGAAAAGTTGGAAAGAATGTTTAAACATGAAACTAAACCACCAGTAGGTGGCAGCAGGTGACCGTTTGAATGAGTGAGTCATTGAGTCGATTCATTCAAACGGCTGATTCATTCAGTAACATTGATTTCTCCTCGTGAGCGTCAACAGCGCAACATTTTTACTGTCAGTTTATTATACATTAGGCTATATATTATTATCCACTATCGATCGCCACTTACGCTAAATTAATGCAGAATCATTCTTGCATTTTGATGATTCCCTAGTTTTTTGTTATTGATGTTTTAATCTGTCTAGTAAAATTCTCTTTCACTTGCCCCTTCAAAAATCGTACCAGACATTTTCTCACCGCTTCCCAGCTCCCAACATGCACATCTGTGCAACTGCCATTGTACTGTAGCCTACGTCAGCGTTGCATTATCATCTCGTCCCATCTCACCAACAGTTTAATACTCGCACATCCAAACGTAGTCAGAGAAGGGCATCATCATCTTTCCGATCGCATGAACATAGTCGCGTCCTCTCAAACTGCCCAATGAATCACTCAATTCTGATTGACAGTGCTACCCGCCAATTGCAAAATTCACCCCATTTGACGCGTGGTCGGGTTTTAATTTCAGGCCCTGAATGTGAATGTTAGCTATACTGTTCCCATGTCTTAGTGCTTTAATAGGTCGTGTTCAGTGTTGGGCAGGAACGGAACACATGTACCGGCGTTACGTATTCAGAATACATATTATGAGTAACTGTATTCCGTTACAGTCACAATTTAAATAGTTGATATCTAGAATACAGTTACATTGTGGAAATCAATGGATAACCTTTACGATACTTCTCTGTTTCATGAGTTTATTTACTCTCTAAATAAATTAAGGCAACTCAATGCATTTTGCAGAAGCCCCAATATGAAAACGAAAAAATGCACGGTTTGCGTGATCAGTCACAGTGGTCGGAAGAGGAGCAGCGGGAGCTAGAGGTAGAGATGGAGCCAGAACAACAGAGCCAGGGCAAGAAAGCGTTTCTATCTTGGAAATTCAAACAGCATTTCATATTAAAGAAAGAGAAGGGAGAACGTTAAAAATAAATATATAAATTCATTAAATATATATTATTTGTTTATATTTTTTATTTTCAAAATGTAGGCTATTTTATTGAGATTGAGGTGTATATATATATATATATACCTCAATTAAATAGCCTACATTTTGAAAATAAAAAATATAAACAAGGCTCAAACATGCGTGTTTATTTTAGTAGGCCTACTTCCGTGAGTGAAACAACACACTACAGCCTGTAAAACATTTAAATAAATATCTGTAAATAATGGAAATATAAATAATATAACTTAAATATTAATTAGAAAAAAAAATGTGTTTATATTTCCCCACAGTGTATATGCCTCTTTGCGCTGAAAGGGATGACACGAGCAGGAAAGAAGGATCGTTTTCTAATATCTTCATGTTTTCTCCTGATGTTCCAAAACTGATACTTGTAGAAAAATGTGAAGAATGAAATTATCTTCCACAGGGTCAAGAACTTAGGCTTTGTTTGATTATGCGCTGTGAGAGAAAGCGAAACTAAAAATCTCCGGCGTGTATGAAATGCGCTATAGACATAAACTTGACCAAGTCTAATAGCAAGCACAAACTGTCTTAAATAGATAAGTAAAATGTATCTGTCCTACTCCGTTTTCTACTTTACCACAGTAAACGATGCGCATATAGCCTACTCCTAAATAAATCAAACTAGGAAGAAACGTTTAATCCCCTGTGAGAGATGTAAATGAGGATTTGGGAAAATAAATAAGAGATTCCATGTCCAGTAGAATAAAATGGAGTAAGCCTATTGTTAAATTCGTGGAAAATCGTGTGACCAGATCGCAAAACGCAAGCAAACTTAAATTTGGCTCACCACACAAAGCCTTCCTCTCTCGTTCGGCATGGATCCATTTGTTTCCATGGCTGTGATGTAACATTTCATTGCAAACCTATTATTTATTTGGTAAATAAAGCTTTGTGCTTCACTCGTGTCATAATATTCATGTAAAACAGCTTCACATACAAAAAAAGTGTTTTGGCCGACCACCGCCAGTGCTCCTGCTTAGTTGACGTGCAACTTTACATTCTCCTATGTGCTGGTTTACTAGCCCAAGAGCCGTTGGCCCCGTTTGACGTTAGCTAAATATTTTATAATATATGTTTAGTAAGCAGGATTTGATGGTAATCACATTCCTACACTTATAAAATGCAATTCAATGTGGAAGTAATCCAAGTATTCAGAATACAACGGAATACGTTACAAATACTTTTTTTGGGGGCATGTATTCTGCATGATGGATGGATGGATGGAGAGAATGATGGATTAATGAATGAATGAATGAATGAATGAATGAATGAATGAATGAATGAATGAATGAATGGGTGGATAGATAGATAGATGGATGGATGATGGATGGATGGATGGATGGATGGATGGATGGATGGATGGATGGATGGATAGATAGATAGATAGATAGATAGATAGATAGATAGATAGATAGATAGATAGATAGATAGAATGATGAATGGGTGGATGGATGGATAAAAAGATGGATGACGAGATGGAACGATGGATGAAGGATGGATGGATTGGATGGGTGGAGAGATGGATGGATGGATGGATGGATGATGACATGGATGAAGGATGGATGGATTGGATGTGTGGATAGAACAATGGATGATAGAAAGAACGATGGATAGATAGATAGATAGATAGATAGATAGATAGATAGATAGATAGATAGATAGATAGATAGATAGATAGATAGATGGATGGATGGATGGATGGATGGATGGATGGATGGATGGATGGATGATGAGATGAATGAAGGATGGATGGATTGGATGGGTGGATAGAACAATGGATGGATGAAAGAACGATGGATGGATGGATAGATAAAACGATGGATGAAAGGATGGATGATAGATAGAACAATGGATGGATGAAGATATGGAACATTGGATGAAGCATGGATGGATGGGTGGATAGAACAATGGATGGAAGGATGGATGGATAGAAAGAAAGAACGATGGATGGGCGATAGAACGATGGATGGATAGATAGATAGATAGAACAATGGATGGATGACGAGATGAAATGATGGATGAAGGATGGATGGATTGGATGGGTGGATAGAACAATGGATGGAAGGATGGATGGATGGATAGAAAGAACAATGGATGGACAGATAGAACGATGGATGGATGGAGAGGGAATGATGGATGAATGGATGATAGATAGATAGATAGATAGATAGATAGATAGATAGATAGATAGATAGATAGATAGATAGATAGATAGATAGATGGAGAGAAAGATTGATGGATGGATGGATGGATGGATGGATGGATGGATGGATGGATGGATGGATGGATGGATGGATGGATGGATGGATAGATGGATGGATGGATGGATGGATGGATGGATGGATGGATAGATAGATAGATAGATATGCGTGACCGGACCAGATGACCTGTAAATGCGAAAAAACTGTTTCCATTGCAGTTTTGCGAAAATTTCCTTTTTCGAATTGCCTGAAAAACCACCTCATGCGAGCGTAAAAACTTTTATGCGATATATGGGAGTTTTTGCGAAATTGACGCGTTTCCATTGGGCGTATTTTCAATTCGCAATTTCAATTTGCGCAATTTGAAGGGTAATGGAAACGCGGCTTGTGTGTGTCTGTGTGTGTCTGTCTGTGTCTGTGTCTGTGTCTGTGTCTGTGTCTGTGTGTGTGTGTGTGTGTTGTACTGATGTGCTTCTCTGTTCTTTGTTGTCAGTGGTAATATTAACTTGGCCTGATATTTTTTTATTAAACAAAAGTCACACTTGCATTTACGACCAGCAAAGCAACAGTAAAATTCAAATAGTATTTTTATTTTTCTAATATTAATTACAGATCGAATATTCAACAAAAAATCTACAAAACGGATTAAAATATTTTTTCAGATCGTAATTTACATTAAAACACAATAAAGCAAAAGTCAACAAGAGTAATAAAAGCGTTAAACCCACACAGATTTAGTGTTTGATATCTCAGTCTCTCTGTGGTTGTGTAGTTCCTGCTGAACTGAGAGATTAAAGTGTGTGTCGTTGTTCTGCAGGTTGTGGAAGTGTAATATCACAGATGAAGGTTGTGCTGCTCTGACTTCAGCTCTGAGATCAAACTCACACCTCAGAGAACTGGATCTGTCTGTGAATATAATAGGAGATAAAGGTGTGAAGCTGCTCTCTGATGGACTGAAGGATCCTCACTGTAAACTGGAGAAACTGAAGTAAGATCATACATTCATCTTTTTGTTTTTATTGAAAATGACCAAAGACATGACTTAACATAGTAAGGGTAGACAAAAGGAGCAGAAATATACAAAAACCAAAGGCAAACATACGAACAAGCATAGAATGTGCTGACATTATTTTAGTCTCAATGTCAGCACAGGCTTTACAAACAGACTTTACGATATGGATTGGACAGCACCGCCACACACAGTGAGTAACAGTGTTCATTAATGCCTGATCTGTGATCAGTGTTTCTGATGTGTAGCTAATCATTCAAGTTCACTCACACTTTCTTTCTCAATCGTTTAATTCTGTTTATGCATCAGTGAATCAAGCCAGTGACTAAACGATCAACTTCACATATTTTCTCTTAGTAGTGTGAAACAAATCTGTTATTTAAATTGTGATTAAACTACAGAGAGCGATCAAAGAACTCTCTTTATAATGCTCAGAGCTGTCAATTAGGGCTGCACGATATGAGGAAAAGCTGCGATGTGCGATAACATTGTTTGACTTGCGATAAATATTAAAATGTGAACAGGGCCTGAAATTAACTTTTTTGACCACCAGCCACTGTGACTTTTTACTAGCCACTTTTTTTTTTCTCCTCGACATTTAGCCTGTTCACGTGCCTGTCCGGATTTTTTTATGTGTTGTAAATATAATTTATTCTGAAGAAATATTCTCAACAGTGTTCAATCAGCTTTGACGTATTTAAATCTGCATATCTTTGATATTTTTACCTTCAAGAAAGGGCATTTTTTTCCCATAATCTTATTAAAGATAGGCTATGCTTCAGCTTTCAGTTTATATTCTTAAATTTGATCTATAAATAAAATGAGAATAATAAGACACTGTAGGGCTGTTACCAATCAAATTAAATAATTTACACTGAAAAATTACAACTGCATTAAAAAATGTTATGAGGTGGTTTTAAATATTTTTGAATGTACAAATAAGAAAAGTTGGAAAGAATGTTTAAACATGAAACTAAACCACCAGTAGGTGGCAGCAGGTGACCGTTTGAATGAGTGAGTCATTGAGTCGATTCATTCAAACGGCTGATTCATTCAGTAACATTGATTTCTCCTCGTGAGCGTCAACAGCGCAACATTTTTACTGTCCGTTTATTATACATTAGGCTATATATTATTATCCACTATCGATCGCCACTTACGCTAAATTAATGCAGAATCATTCTTGCATTTTGATGATTCCCTAGTTTTTTGTTATTGATGTTTTAATCTGTCTAGTAAAATTCTCTTTCACTTGCCCCTTCAAAAATCGTACCAGACATTTTCTCACCGCTTCCCAGCTCCCAACATGCACATCTGTGCAACTGCCATTGTACTGTAGCCTACGTCAGCGTTGCATTATCATCTCGTCCCATCTCACCAACAGTTTAATACTCGCACATCCAAACGTAGTCAGAGAAGGGCATCATCATCTTTCCGATCGCATGAACATAGTCGCGTCCTCTCAAACTGCCCAGTGAATCACTCAATTCTGATTGACAGTGCTACCCGCCAATTGCAAAATTCACCCCATTTGACGCGTGGTCGGGTGTTAATTTCAGGCCCTGAATGTGAATGTTAGCTATACTGTTCCCATGTCTTAGTGCTTTAATAGGTCGTGTTCAGTGTTGGGCAGGAACGGAACACATGTACCGGCGTTACGTATTCAGAATACATATTATGAGTAACTGTATTCCGTTACAGTCACAATTTAAATAGTTGATATCTAGAATACAGTTACATTGTGGAAATCAATGGATAACCTTTACGATACTTCTCTGTTTCATGAGTTTATTTACTCTCTAAATAAATTAAGGCAACTCAATGCATTTTGCAGAAGCCCCAATATGAAAACGAAAAAATGCACGGTTTGCGTGATCAGTCACAGTGGTCGGAAGAGGAGCAGCGGGAGCTAGAGGTAGAGATGGAGCCAGAACAACAGAGCCAGGGCAAGAAAGCGTTTCTATCTTGGAAATTCAAACAGCATTTCATATTAAAGAAAGAGAAGGGAGAACGTTAAAAATAAATATATAAATTCATTAAATATATATTATTTGTTTATATTTTTTATTTTCAAAATGTAGGCTATTTTATTGAGATTGAGGTGTATATATATATATATACCTCAATTAAATAGCCTACATTTTGAAAATAAAAAATATAAACAAGGCTCAAACATGCGTGTTTATTTTAGTAGGCCTACTTCCGTGAGTGAAACAACACACTACAGCCTGTAAAACATTTAAATAAATATCTGTAAATAATGGAAATATAAATAATATAACTTAAATATTAATTAGAAAAAAAAATGTGTTTATATTTCCCCACAGTGTATATGCCTCTTTGCGCTGAAAGGGATGACACGAGCAGGAAAGAAGCATCGTTTTCTAATATCTTCATGTTTTCTCCTGATGTTCCAAAACTGATACTTGTAGAAAAATGTGAAGAATGAAATTATCTTCCACAGGGTCAAGAACTTAGGCTTTGTTTGATTATGCGCTGTGAGAGAAAGCGAAACTAAAAATCTCCGGCGTGTATGAAATGCGCTATAGACATAAACTTGACCAAGTCTAATAGCAAGCACAAACTGTCTTAAATAGATAAGTAAAATGTATCTGTCCTACTCCGTTTTCTACTTTACCACAGTAAACGATGCGCATATAGCCTACTCCTAAATAAATCAAACTAGGAAGAAACGTTTAATCCCCTGTGAGAGATGTAAATGAGGATTTGGGAAAATAAATAAGAGATTCCATGTCCAGTAGAATAAAATGGAGTAAGCCTATTGTTAAATTCGTGGAAAATCGTGTGACCAGATCGCAAAACGCAAGCAAACTTAAATTTGGCTCACCACACAAAGCCTTCCTCTCTCGTTCGGCATGGATCCATTTGTTTCCATGGCTGTGATGTAACATTTCATTGCAAACCTATTATTTATTTGGTAAATAAAGCTTTGTGCTTCACTCGTGTCATAATATTCATGTAAAACAGCTTCACATACAAAAAAAGTGTTTTGGCCGACCACCGCCAGTGCTCCTGCTTAGTTGACGTGCAACTTTACATTCTCCTATGTGCTGGTTTACTAGCCCAAGAGCCGTTGGCCCCGTTTGACGTTAGCTAAATATTTTATAATATATGTTTAGTAAGCAGGATTTGATG
>JARQWZ010001611.1:180000-205000 GCA_033150135.1 Gobio occitaniae
CGAGTGAATGAGTGTGTGTGTGTCTGTGTCTGTGTCTCTGCACGAGTGTGTGTGTGTGTGTGTGTGTGTGTGTCCGCGTCCTCACGAGTGAATGAATGTGTGTCCGCGCGAGTGAGTGAGTGAGTGAGTGAGTGTGTGTGTGTGTGTGTGTGTGTGTGTGTGTCCGTCCGTGCGAGTGAGCAAGCGAGTGAGCGAGTGTGTGAGTGAGTGTGTGAGTGAGTGAGTGTGTGTGTGTGTCCGCGCGAGTGAGCGAGCGAGTGAGTGAGCGAGTGAGTGAGCGAGCGAGTGAGCGAGCGTGTGAGTGTGTGTGTGTGTGTGTGTGTGTGTGTGTGTGTGTGTGTGTGTGTGTGTGTGTGTGTGTGTGTCCGCGCGAGTGAGTGAGCGAGTGAGTGAGTGAGTGAGTGTGTGTGTGTGTGTGTGTGCGTGTGTGAGTGAGTGAGTGGGTGAGAGTGAGTGTGTGTGTGTGTCCGCGTGAGTGAGTGAGTGAGTGTGTGTGTGTGTGTGTGTGTGTGTGTGTGTGTGTGTGTGTGTGTGTGTGTGTGTGTGTGTGTGTGTGTGTGTGTGTGTGTGTGCGTGCGTGTGTGTTTGTTTGATATTTTGTGAGTCCTCTGAGCATTTCCCCCAGACGATTCCTGGGACTGACGGGAGCTGAAGCTCATTAAATATGCAAATCTTATCCAATCCTAGCCGTGGGCGTTTACTTCCAAGTGTTCAGTGCGGCACGGCCATCAAATCCTAGTGTTTTTCAGAGAACCTCAACACCAAGGCAGAAAATAGCCTTTTACTTATTCATTATAATGTTTCTGAATGTAAAAACCACACAAACGTCATAAGTTGACCTCAGACAACAGTATAAAAAAATAAAAAAGCCAGTTCATGACACCTTTAAAGGACACTAGTGTGATAAACAAAAAAAAGTGCACATTTTCTTCATTTTTTATTTAATATTTAGAAAATGATTCATAAATAATGCTTTTTTCACTGAAAAAAAAATAATAAAAAAGATTGAATCCAGTATTTGGTGATAACACAGCATAATGAGAGATTTATGAGCAATGTTTTGTTGGCAGGTCATTTTCCACCAGCCCCGAAAAAGTTAAAAAATAATTTGTTAAAAATTGGTAAGTAGTTTTATCCCATGTGAACAAAGTCACTGAGTTTCAGTCCAATGCAATAACATTAACTAGTATTTTCGGAAAAAGAAAATCTTCTCCGGGTCAAAATGACCCGAGCACAACACGAGAGTTAACACACAATACAGCAAAAGTCAACAAGAGTAATAAAAGCGTTAAACCCACACAGATTGAGTGTTTGATATCTCAGTCTCTCTGTGGTTGTGTAGTTCCTGCTGAACTGAGAGATTAAAGTGTGTGTCGTTGTTCTGCAGGTTGAGTTATTGTAAGATCACAGATGAAGGTTGTGCTGCTCTGACTTCAGCTCTGAGATCAAACTCACACCTCAGAGAACTGGATCTGACTGAGAATATAATAGGAGATAAAGGTCTGACGCTGCTCTCTGATGGACTGAAGGATCCTCACTGTAAACTGGAGAAACTGAGGTAAGATCATACATTCATCTTTTTGTTTTTATTGGAAATGACCAAAGACATGACTTAACATAGTAAGGGTAGACAAAAGGAGCAGAAATATACAAAAACCAAAGGCAAACATACGAACAAGCATAGAATGTGCTGACATTATTTTAGTCTCAATGTCAGCACAGGCTTTACAAACAGACTTTACGATATGGATTGGACAGCACCGCCACACACAGTGAGTAACAGTGTTCATTAATGCCTGATCTGTGATCAGTGTTTCTGATGTGTAGCTAATCATTCAAGTTCACTCAGACTTTCTTTCTCAATCGTTTAATTCTGTTTATGCATCAGTGAATCAAGCCAGTGACTAAACGATCAACTTCACATATTTTCTCTTAGTAGCATGAAACAAATCTGTTATTTAAATTGTGATTAAACTACAGAGAGCGATCAAAGAACTCTCTTTATAATGCTCAGAGCTGTCAATCACACATCGTGAGTGTATCTGCACACTTGCCCAAACTGCCGTTATAATGAATGACGCGGTTATGCTGCAGAAGCTCCTACTGTATTCATGTCGATGTTGTGTTTGCTGTTAGTTGTGCTGAAAGCATTTTATGAGAGAAAACATGTTGCCATGACGAGATCACTGCACTCACTGATCAACAGACTGTCTGTGGACTCAATGCTCAGCACTGCAGCCTTTCATGTGATGGGAAAAGATCATAAAATAATGCCATAATTAACACTTTCACGATTCGTTCATATCGACGGCTGTAAAGGTAAAAAAACATAGGATGGATGGATGGATGGATGATGAGATGGAACAATGGATGAAGGATGGATGGATTGGATGGGTGGATAGAACATGGATGGAAGGATGGAGAGAAAGAACGATGGATGGACGGATAGAAGGATGGATGGATGGAGAGAGAATGATGGATGAATGGATGAGTGGATGGATGATAGATAGATAGAACGATAGAAAGAACAATGGATGGACGGATAGAACGATGGATGGATGGAGAGAACAATGGATGGATGACGAGATGGAACGATGGATGAAGGATGGATGGATTGGATGGGTGGAGAGAAAGAACGATGGATGGACGGATAGAATGATGGATGGATGGATGGAGAGAGAATGATGGATGAGTGGATAGATAGATAGATAGATAGATAGATAGATAGATAGATAGATAGATAGATAGATAGATAGATAGATAGATAGATAGATAGATAGATAGATAGATAGATAGATAGATAGATAGATAGATAGATAGATAGATAGATAGATAGATAGATAGATGGACGGATAGAACGATGGATGGATGGATGGATGGATGGATGGATGGATGGATGGATGGATGGAGAGAACAATGGATGGAAGTATGGATAGAAAGAATGATGGATGGATGGATGGAGAGAACAATGGATGGAAGTATGGATAGAAAGAACGATGGATGGATGGATGGATGGATGGATGGATGGATGGATGGATGGATGGATGGATGGATGGATGGATGGAGAGATAGTAATTCCAAACATCGTGAGGCCATTATGTGATCAAATCCAATCCTCTTATTAACGCGCTCCACAGCGCCACCCAGTGGATTTAGTCATAACTGAGAGTTTTAGTGGGATTTATCAGGGATTCACTGCATTTACGGCCAGCAAAGCAACAGTAAAATTAGAATAATAGTTTTATTTTTCTAATATTAATAACAGATCAAATATTCAACAAAAAATCTACAAAACGGATTAATATATTGTTTTCAAATCGTAATTTACATTAAAACACAATAAAGCAAAAGTCAACAAGAGTAATAAAAGCATTAAACCCACACAGATTTAGTGTTTGATATCTCAGTCTCTCTGTGGTTGTGTAGTTCCTGCTGAACTGAGAGATTAAAGTGTGTGTCGTTGTTCTGCAGGTTGAGTGATTGTGAGATCACAGATGAAGGTTGTGCTGCTCTGACTTCAGCTCTGAGATCAAACTCACACCTCAGAGAACTGGATCTGTCTGAGAATAATCTAACACACACAAGTGTGAAGAGTCTCTCTGCTTTAAAAGATGATCCACATCTTAAACTGGAGAAACTGCAGTAAGTATTGATTCAGATCATATCATATAATAATTTCATATGAACTAGTCAATCCTCTGAACAGATCGTCAGCATTAATGCATATGTTACTGTGTTTTATTTTACTGACAGATATTGGTGAATATGGAGCCACTATAGAGACATTATCATCAACACTGAAGTCACATGACCTTTACTGGACTTTACTGTATATAATGTACATTATTTTTGTATAAGATCTAATAAAGTCTTACTCTCATTCATTAGTGAATTAATTTTTTTATCAGCCATCTCTGTGAAGTGAGCAGCTCAACACAATCACACATTAACAGCCAATGAACTTCAGAGCTGAGTTTCATCTGTGTTTCAGGAAACTGGAGGTTTTATAGGGTTTGATGATGATGATGATGATGATGATGATGATGCTTTTAATGTCTGTCAAATGTCTTCCTGAGTTTCATCTGAAGAGGATATTTGCCATTGTCACATTATTATTTTTCTGTCTGTGTGTGTGTGTGTGTGTGTGTGTGTGTGTGTGTAGGCAAATGGTTAAGGTGCAAATGTGTGCTAGTGCTACACCTGAGAATTGCAGAAGACTCAAGAATGATATTAATACCTTCTGTTCTTTCTGTTTAGAGAAACCTGAATCTACTTTTATTTTGGAATTGCTCTCTCACAGTGACATTTGGGTGTGATATATGTGATTTATCAAATGTTACGTGAATCCTAATTTTGAATTTACATAGAAATTAACTTTATGGTTTTCATGAAGGTGAAAAGAAAAATTATATTTATTTTATAAATCTTATTTTTCTGTTTCTTTCTTTTTTTAGTTTTTAAACTTGAGATGAAAATATATATTTTGAGTCCATTGAGTTCTCTAAACTTAAAAGCTATGATGTGTTCAAGGACTTGGCTTTTATGCTGCCTTCACGTGCTCTCGGAATTATCGTAAATACGAGTTTCCAAGGTAAAAATTGCACATGAACGCCCTCACATTTTGAAACTTGAATGCAATGAGCTCGTAATCACGACTTCAGAAGTCGGAATGACCAAATTTTTCACGTGCTATCGGAAATGTCCTAATTCCCACTTTAGAAGTCGTGATTACGAGCTCATTGCATTCAAGTGCTTTGTTGTAGGAGTGAACAGGAATCATGTGGGACACCAGGGGCCCGTTTCAGAAAGGAGGTTAAGTGAAAACTCTGAGTATGTTAACCCTGAAATAAGGGAAACTCTGGGTTTTCTGTTTCAGAATGGGAGGTATGTCAAACCCGAGAAAGCAGGGTAAGTCAAGCCCGTTTCTAAAAGAGAGATAACTTATACTCAGAGTCAGTTACCAGGGTAACTTACTCTGTGAACCTAACCTGATCAGGAGCAGGTTTTCTTCGGTAAACCCAGAGTTTCTTTCGGTCTCCTCCCACTTTTTAAAGCACCAGCGGTGTTTAAATACTTAATTCATTAATTCAAACGCCACAAATACTTTTCTTACTGAGTATTTTGGTCGTATTTCAAGTATAAATATAAAAAAAATTATACATTTAATCTAAATCTAAAGTAAGCAAAGTTTACTTAAAACAAATTAAATCTTCTGCCACTTGACAAAAATACAAAGTGAGAAAAGCATTCTTTGCAGGAACATTCATTGCTCATATTTTCATCATGAGGACACTGTCAAAGTGACAATAACGGCATGTCCTTTTATACAGGATCCTGACGTTCACTTGATAATCCTCTAGAAGTATCCCTGATAATTAGAGTTTCCTTTAGGATTTCCAGTGGTTGGACGCATTGATGACACTCATATTCCCATCATCACACTTTCTGAAAACTGATTACTGTATGGAATGGAAGGATGCTGCCAGATGGTAGTACAAGATATATGCCATAACCACCACCACAGCTGTTAAATACATTTATTTACATTTTTATAGTCATATTTAAATTTTTATAGTCATCTTTATTTCCTACAAATACTTTATTCTTTTTCCTGTTGGGTGTTAATATTCTTCCTCCATCTCGTCTTCATCTGTCAGTGGTGCTGGTGTTCGGCTGGCCTGAGTAGAAGTCAAATGTTAATGTCATTACCTTGATTAATAAATGTAACAGGTGGGATAAGAGAACATTTCATTATGTGAAAAGAGCACAAACCCTTTTCACATTTCTGGGTTTCTTTGAAGCTGAAGTCGTCATAGTTGGGTTAACTTTTATAGCGGTGAATGAGAGAATACATTAAATATATATTTTTGTGTCTCCATTTGCTCAAATAGCAAAAGAAAAACTCCACAATAGTGATTTCACAACTTTCAAAAAGATGGAAAAATTAAAGTGAGATTGACAACGGAAGTGAAAAGATATTTTTCATAGACGCTGTATTAGAAACACTCTCACAGCAGCGCTAACTTGATTTTTGTAATTTGATGCAAAAGTAATATAATACAAAGTATTAGTGTTATAAATGTTCATACATAAATTAAAAAAATAAACGTTGCAGGATTTATGATATTGATGAGCATTAAAACACGTCATCACAGTCTGTGAAAGGGTCTATGTGGGAAAAGCTGCTGCACATTGGACACTGAATGATATTTATTTAATATGTCAAATGTTTGTAAAGTCATTAAACCTAAACCATGAACATTTTATGCTTAAAGCTTTTCCTGATTGAATTATGTTTTTTTATTATTTTTTTTAGCTGCTGCCACATTCTTTGTTTGCCCTTTGGATACCATGAAAATTAAACTTAATTAAAATAATTAAGAATTAAACTTGTGTATTGACCCGGAAGTATGCGAACATCTTTTTGTTGGGTGCTGTTGCCATGGTGAATCGTAATTTCGGAGCTCCATTGATCGTGGCTTTTCATAGTTGGAGTGCATGAGCTTAACTCAGAGTCAGTTACTCAGAGTTGATTGAACTACCTCAATTCAGCTGTTCTGAAACCCAAAACTCAGAGTTTCCCATCTCAGAGTAAGTCAACTCAGATTTCAGGTTTAAACTCAGAGTTGGTTGAACCTCCTTTCTGAAACAGGCCCCAGGTTATTCTTGCCTATTTATTGGGAAAATCTTATTAAAACCATCATCATTTGTAGTCTCCATGCACCGACAACCATAAACATTCCAGATAGTCCGCTTTCTGCTGATTCTGTAATTTCAGTCAAATGCAGGCTATTTTCGCTGTGTACCAAACATACAATGCACTTCATATGATTACTCACATGTAAATATGTACTACGTTAATGTCAAGACAAGACGACCAAGCTGTTTTGGACCTGCCACAGCAGTCCAGTTCTCCCCGCCACCATGTTTAAAACTTATTACACGCCCATCTCGGGAATTGGGGTATCAAAATTATTTCCGAACTTCCCAGTGGTAAACACGACATCAGGGGCCCGTTTCAGAAAGGAGGTTAACTGAAAACTCTGAGTATGTTAACCCTGAAATAAGGGAAACTCTGGGTTTTCTGTTTCAGAATGGGAGGTATGTTAAACCAGAGAAAGCAGGGTAAGTCAAGCCCGTTTCTAAAAGAGAGATAACTTATACTCAGAGTCAGTTACCAGGGTCACTTACTCTGTGAACCTAACCTGATCAGGAGCAGGTTTTCTTCGGTAAACCCAGAGTTTCTTTCGGTCTCCTCCCCTTTTTAAAGCACCAGCGGTGTTTAAATACTTAATTCATTCATTCAAACTGCACAAATTCTTTTTTTACTGTATTTTGGTCGTATTTCAAGTATAAATATCAAAAAATTATAAATTTAATCTAAATGTAAAGTAAGCGAAGTTTACTTAAAACAAATTAAATTATCTGCCACTTGACAAAAATACAAAGTAAGAAAAGCATTCTTTGCAGGAACATTCATTAATCATATTTTCATCATGAGGACACTGTCAAACTGACAATAACGGCATGTCCTTTTATACAGGATCCTGATGTTCACTTGATAATCCTCTAGAAGTATCCCTGATAATTAGAGTTTCCTTTAGGATTTCCAGTGGTTGGACGCATTGATGACACTCATATTCCCATCATCACACTTTCTGAAAACTGATTACTGTATGGAATGGAAGGATGCTGCCAGATGATAGTACAAGATATATGCCATAACCACCACCACAGCTGTTAAATACATTTATTTAAAAAATTTTATAGTCATCTTTATTTCCTACAAATACTTTATTCTTTTTCCTGTTGGGTGTTAATATTCTTCCTCCATCTCGTCTTCATCTGTCAGTGGTGCTGGTGTTCGGCTGGCCTGAGTAGAAGTCAAATGTTAATGTCATTACCCTGATTAATAAATGTAACAGGTGGGATAAGAGAACATTTCATTATGTGAAAAGAGCACAAACCCTTTTCACATTTCTGGGTTTCCGAAGCTGAAGTCGTCATAGTTGGGTTAACTTTTATAGCGGTGAATGAGAGAATACATTAAATATATATTTTTGTGTCTCCACAAGAAAAACTCCACAATAGTGATTTCACAACTTTCAAAAAGAGGGAAAAAATAGAGTGATTTTGATAACGGAAGTGAAAAGAGAGAAAGATATAATTTTTCACCATCACTCCCATAGACGCTGTATTAGAAACACTCTCACAGCAGCGGTAACTTGATTTTTGTAATTTGATGCAAAAGTAATATAATACAAAGTATTAGTGTTATAAATGTACATACATAAAAAAAATAATACAAAAAACTATATTGATGACCATTAAAACACGTCATCACTGTGAAAAGGGTCTATATGGGAAAAGCTGCTGCACATTGGACACTGAATGATATTTATTTAATATGTCAAATGTTTGTAAAGTCATTAAACCTACACCCATGAACATTTTATGCTTAAAGCTTTTCCTGATTGAATTGGGGTTTTTTTCTTTAATTTTTAGCTGCTGCCACATTCTTTGTTTGTCTTTTGGATACCATGAAAATTAAACTTAATTCAAATAATTAAGAATTAAACTTGTGTATTGACCCGGAAGTATGCAAACGTCTTTTTGTTGGGTGCTGTTGCCATGGTGAATCGTAATTTCGGAGCTCCATTGATCGTGGCTTTCCATAGTTGGAGTGCATGAGCTTAACTCAGAGTCAGTCTACTCAGAGTTGATTGAACTACCTCAATTCAGCTGTTCTGAAACCCAAAACTCAGAGTTTCCCATCTCAGAGTAAGTCAACTCAGAGTTCAGGTTTAAACTCAGAGTTGGTTGAACCTCCTTACTGAAACAGGCCCCAGAGGGCGTTCATGTGGGAAACTCGTATTTACGATAATTCCGATAGCACGTGAAGGCAGCATTAATCTGGACTGAAGGACATTGGCGTATTATTGCACTGTTATGGTATGACGATGATGAAATTTGTTGTTAAAAAAGCCTGTATCTCTTCAGAAACAGATAGTGGTTATTTACATCGAATCTGTTGTTCCCTTCAGCACAAACACGACATTATTACATGTAAATTAGGCCAATTAGATCGTATCTTCTACACAAAAGATTCACTGAATTGTAGATGTTTGTAATTAGTAATTAAATAAATGGCAGGAAAGATGGCTACACAATCTCAGCAAACAAATTAATAATTAAGATTGTAGCCGCAAAAAGTAACCTGAGCAATAATAACATGAGTGAACATTACTTTAGTTATTTAAGAGAATAAGTTCAGCTTTAAAGACGCCACCGAACACACAAACAGAAGAAATGACAGAATAACAAACCAGATAGAATGCAGATGCCGACAAAAGTGCCCTTTATTGACGGTATATTCTGTGTTCTCTGTGATAACCTTATAAAAAAATAACCATAGATATGTATATACGTATACTTATCTATGAAAATAAGGGAATAAATCCGATCGATGTGCTCGGCGCTCTACTCCTCTTCCTGTCACTCAATCCTCGTGCTCTGACATCTACACTCATGCCTGCGAATCGCGGAAGTAGAAGTCGGTAGACGGTCTGTAATAAAGCGTTTTTATACATTTGTAAATTGATTAATCTAATATTTATCCATTTTTATTAACATTAAAGACTGTTTAATGACTCTGTAGCGGACACAAGACACTGTTTGAAGGATTTAAAGGTATGTCGTCTGTTGTGTTTTCTTCTAATATTTATATTACTGTCATACCTAAGAAGTTAATATAGTATTGTTTTAAACAGTCATCAGATATGTTAAATCAGTTTAACATCAGTTGAATTGAGTCTTACTTCTGTTCAAATGTTTTAAAGCATCTGATGTGTTTTTTCTGGTTGTGATCCAGTCAGATCTGGTCACTTTTATTAATAAAACACTTTATATATTATATTGTTTCAAAGCAGCGTCACAGTAATAAATAAGATGCTGGATTAGACATTGCTGATCTGATGAAGCTTTAGGCTTTCTCTGCAGGAATGAGTTTTAATGTCATTCACAGATGTGAGTCTCTTGACTGTCACGTGTGTATAGAGATAAACTCAGTCTTTCTCTGTGTTCTCTGATCTCCCAGCATGCAGTGCACAGCCTCCTCTCCTCATGAGCTCCCGCAGACGAGCGGCGATCGGGCCAAACTCACCCATCTGCCCGCCAAGGACTCGTCCTCCATAGACAGCGCCTCTGAGCTGGGCAGCCCCAGAGCTCTGACCTTTGACCTGCTGAACATGGTGATCTGCTTCAAGCGGATGGGCATCTTCCTGGAGCCCGTCACAGACACGCTGGAGGTGCTGCGGTACCTGCTCGGGTGAGAGGCGGCCCTCAGAGATCCCACTGACTGCACTGACACATCTCGCTTTGCTTCTGCCTGTGTTTTAGGCGACTGTATCATGTGATTCCTCAGAAGGCTTGTGCTGTTGTTCTGATAAACGCATCTCTGAGTGATTTGTGCTGCTGTGTGTTCCCAGTGTTCAGCTCTGAGGCTTTGTGTTTTTAGGTGGAGGATGCCGCTGTGCTCCCTGATGAGCTGCGTTCTGCTCAACATCCTCTTCCTCACGCTGAGTGAAGGTGAGACTCGAGGAGATGGCCGTAAAGGACCATGTGCACAAATATTCTCACACAGGAACAGTTATGGCATAATAAGTGAGGTTAAGCCTATAAAGCCGACTGCATTATATTTGATACACACATTTCAAACGGCTTTAAATGATCAACATGATGAAAACTTTGCTGTAAAACCTGTGGCACTCTATCCACTACAGTCCTTCTGTTGAGGAAGGTTTATTTGTTCATCTCTCGATCATCATTGTATTGCATTGCATTATATGTATTATAACTACAGAGCTTTGATCATGAAACTAAGCATTTAAATATCATCTTACTAAGACGGCGCAGATGCACTTAGGCGTGTCCGAATCCACTTTTACTAGTTTAACGACGGGAAAAACTGTCGGCGCATGATCTAATGCTGCGTTCACACCAAACGCGAATTGAGCGTCAAAATCGCGTCTACCGCGTCTAGTTTCACGCGCGTACATTTTGAATGCATTCGCGCGTCAGCAGAGAATTGGACGCGCGTAGAAATCGAGCGCTGGAAGCGAAATTGACGCGCGTTCAAGGCACTCCAGGAGAAATATGCCATAAAACACCACTCTGCCTCTTTTCATTTTCATTAAACATATATATTAAGCATTAATAGCCACACAAATGTGGTCCAGGCAACTCCTACATTATCTTCACTGCATGTATGTTTAAATATCCTTAAAATATAAAGTTATGAAACTTCTCTTTGCCCTCAGTCAAAACGATTTGGCAGACAACAAATGATAGATTCATGAGAGCAAAGATCGGCCGTTAGATCTACACAAGACGAACCACTACAGGACATCAGAGCCAGCGGCAGACGCCAGAAGGACTGGCCGAGGAAAGGCTGATCTCGCCGGGGTTAATGAGCGCCGCTGATCGCCTGGATCTCACAATTCCAAAAACACAAGATTATTTTTTTTAAATAGGCGTTCTCTTTATAAATAAACCACAGATTTGAGCTTTAAACAACTACATTCCCACCTGAAAACGTCTTAAAACTACATTTTGTGACACAATACTACTGTTTTTAATTTATGCAGGGTTTCTCATGCACGTCACTTTACCACGTGACAGCAGCGAGCAGGCTCCTGATTGGTTAACGCGGCGCGAATTGACGCCAAAGTTCAAATTTTTCAACTCGGGCGTCAGACGCGAATTCGCTTCAAACGCATGAATGCACAAAAGCACCATTCGCATGTAACGAGCGTATCGCGCAAGACGCTCAATTCGCGCGAACTGGACGCGCGAATGAGGCGGATTCGCGTCCTTCGCGCCGCGCGTAACGCGCCTCCCGCGCCGCGGGACCTCCAGACGCGCGTCAACGCGCCTTTCCATTGACTTAACATTGAAATCACTCGCGCCAGACGCTCAATTTGCGTTTGGTGTGAACGCAGCATAAAAGTGTCGTCCCTCATCTCCTAATGAGCCATGGGTGTGTTTTGGGCGTAACATGCAATAAACCAATCAGAGTCTCATCTCCCATTCCCTTTAAAAGCCAGATGCACTCTGATGACTCCGAGTCAGTTTAAATACACGTGTGTATTGCAATGATTGGTTAAATAAGTAGCCAATTTCATAGAGATGGGTAATTCTGATACATGCAGTGACTATCCTTTATGACATGTAGGCATTTTTATCTTTACGTACACAATAATAATCTTTTACACTGTAATCCTTTCATTTTTAATATTTGGCATGTTTGTGTGCTGCTGCGCATCCCTGTGTGTGTAATAATCAGAGTGTACACGTGTTGTGCATGTTATTAACACACCCTTTAAACAACACTAAAAATACTGCGCTATTGACTTTAGAGCAGTTGCTCAATGGCACAGTCCTTTTCAGTTCCTCAAAATAGCAACGCTCCAACAATGCTCCTGAACACACCTGGGCCCTTATTTATCAGCGGTGCATACGCACAGATTTGTGCGTAAGAACAGTTTCACGCGAAGTGTGGGATCCACCAACTTGTACTTATACGTAGAAAGGTGTGTAAATATACGCACACCTCTGAGCATGCTTACGCAGAGAATCTATTGGTAGAATAGCGGCACTACACATAAAAAGCATTTAAGAGTGTCACAGTATGCACTAAACAGTTTCCTTTAATTATAAAACACTCAATTTATCATTTTTGTAGTTTTAAACGCGATGCGTAATTGGTGTCAACCCCTATAAAAGACAGTGTGACAAATGTTGGATGTAATTATTTCCTTGGACCCGACCTACATCCAGTTCCCTTACCGAAATATTTTCATCATTGACAGTGATTTTGCCGTCCGAATCCAGAATGTCAGTGTTTTTCTCCCACCACCCCCGTAAAAATCCCCGGCTGAATTACCTACTGTTTTAGACAAACACCAAGGTCGTGTGTTAATTTGATTGTTGTCTGAATCCACATCTCTGAGTTTTCAAGAATAAATCACTTCAAAATCCTTTTTGACCACTGCAGAGCACCGTACGGTTGCGCTCTGCTGTAATTTGGATGCATTTTAAAGAACTACACTTTTATTACTGAAATGCTGACAAGTATTGAGCAATATATGTATCATCAGTGTTGGGCAAGTTACTGAAAATTAGTAATTAGTTACAGTTACTAGTTACTTCTTTTAAAAGTAATTGAATTACTTTACCAATTACTGAATATCAAAAGTAATTAGTTACTAGGGAAAGTAACTTTTAAGTTACTTTTATGTCTGCTTTTTAAATGTAAATATGAACATTACTGACCAGTCATACACAATAAACATAATTTTTAGACCTATTTGTTATAATCAACAGGGCAAAAGGCCTTAAAATCAAGCAGTAGTGCAGTGTTTAGAGTCCAGCAGCAGCAGCGAGCGTTCCCTTGGCGCAGCTGGGAGAGTATACCGGGAGAGTTATGGCCTTTTTACACCTGCTCACTTCATTCGTTCACTTCATTTTCCTGTTATTAAATGAAATATGCATTTATACTTATTATACCAAGCATATGACATTTTATTTACAGCACACAATCATGTTATTGACCATGTGAGCAGCGCGGCCCCAGGTGCGCAGGATCACAGAACGCGCTCCTCCACCGTGAATAAATCACCATCTGAATGCACGAGTTTATCACTGAGGTGGCATGAACATTTATTTTTACGGACGTCCACATGAGAAACAATTACCGTCTGATAGGGCTTATGTGCATGTTTTATATGGGCATATTCTAAATTTTATTCATAGGACCAAATATTGAACCTTTTCTACGCACTGTTGATAAATGAGGGTTTTCAGACCAGACGCCCATGGGTGAACAGATGGGTACGAGCGCATTGCAATTTAAATGTGGAGCTGGATGTGAAAATGATAATTGCATCTGACTGAAACTAGCAGAAAACACTTGCACCGACCGAATTTCGTCTGTACTACTGACTACCGATTCACATTAAATCAGTCGGTACCAAATTTCGGTACCTGAGAACACATCTGGTGATATAGATAGTGTCTGTGAATATTAAACCGTAAAAAGACTATTTAAATACGAATCCTGCGTATCTCTGTACGAATGAATGCCGTAGAAGCGCGGTTTACCACACACACACACACACACACACACACTCACTCACTATCGTGCTCACTATCACTATGACGGTCGCGTGTTTCCATCTCTGCCGTCTCATATGAGGACATGAACGCACGAACGTCATCTCCAGAGCCACTGAGAGTCACAAGCATTTTACCGTTTCATTTGAGAAAAACTACCGTCATATCATAAACACACAGAAACTCAAAGGTCTTCACAGCAACCCGTCAAAATAAAAGTCTGGTTTAACCAATACATCACTGTTGTAAAGCAGAATTTAGATACGTCTCAATTAATAATACTAACACTAATGTAATAATAATAATCAACTTTATTTTTTAAGTAATAAATTCAATTTTTCTGTTTTAATGTTTTAATTTTAACCGTATAAAGCTCAGTTGTGCAAAAAAAACACAATTTCATTAAATTAAAAGATAAATTACATTAAGATCTTATGTCTTTATTTGATTACCAGAAATACATAACACATAATTTGTGGGAAATCTTTTCATAGAAATGAAATAAAAAAAATAAAAATAAAAATGGTGTTTTTATTAATTAAATTAAGTACCTAGTAACCTACTATTTACTAGTAAATATTACAGTAAATAAACATCACAGACAATGGCAGGCAGAGACCAGGGCAGCTCTGGCATAATGTCAATAACACTTCTATAAATGACTTGCAGGTTATTTGTAGTTATTGATGTAAACATCCCTAAAGTACCGAAAAACAGATATTCGCACAGAATGCATATAAATACCAGTTGTCACTAGGGTTGGGTACCGTTCACATTTTCACCGGTATCGGTACCGTCGTACTGTTATAAAGATCTTATTAAATTTACATTATAAGCGATCAGAATGTTATATAAATATCAGCATCTGCACCAAATTAATTGCATGTTATGCTCCGCTGTATTACTGAGCTGTACTTTACCTTCATATTCTCACTATATCAGACTACATGATGAATCATAAAAGCCTGATGTATCATATATGATCCTCAACAACAAACAAACATGCAAACCTTTTTATATTCTGTCAAATCTGAATAATTTCATGTCAGGCATGACATTTGTTTGCTTAGCTACATGATATGCACATTACATTACATAATATTGCAATGCATAAATATAAACACAAGAAACTAATTTATGATCAGGACAGAAAGCTGAACATATTTCTGGTGATAATGTCCATATGACCACATGTCATCAAGCTTATTAAATAAATGTGCATTAAATATTGATTTAACTTTAAATAATTGAATTAGTTGAGAAGAAAAAGAGTGATGTGTGCAACATGAATCTAGTAGAGCTGTGCCTTAACAGTCAATCATGCAGTTATCAGCACTCGTTATATAAATATCAAAATGGAGTCATCAGAGAGATGCCCAGTGAAGAGAAGATGAACTCAACCGTCCCTCTGTCTCAGGCGCATGGGTGTCTCTGCTGCTGCTGGCCGTCTCTGCTCCGGCTGTGCTGGGTTACCTTGGCAACCGTTGCCAGGGCGCGACCAGCGAGGTGGCGGTGCAGAAGAAGAAACACCATGCGGTCCATCGGCGAGACCTGCAGACGGTCCACATGAGCAAACAGGAGGCCATGCTGGAGGTCAAGGGCATGTGAGTGGACGGGACTGTGACGTTTGAGTGATGACGTCAGCACTGAGACTGAGCGATCAAGGCTTGTGTGTGTGTGTGTGTGTGTGTGTGTGTGTGTGACAGGCTGAAGCGAATAGACGACCTCTTGACCCAGGCGTGTGTGTACGCAGAGTCTGTGTATAAAGTGTTGCACTGGGAGAGCCACGCCGTGTCCTCCATGTGAGTATCACACCAGTACGGATCTTCCTTTGTGAAGATTTGCCACGGTAAAGTTAGTACTTTATTATGACTTTGTTACTTCAGTGAAACGGTGATAACTTGGTTTTAACCACACTGTCCACAAAAACATTCAATAATATAATGATGATAATATGACATGAAATACTCTAAGAGTGTTTTTGATAAGGAAAGTTTGATGACAAACGTTGATGTTGGCTTGACAAAGCCAGGTCTGAAAGTTTAAAATAACTTTGAAAAGCTTGAAATTTGAAGGTTTTAGTAAACAAAAGTTTAGTAGCATGTTTGCCATGTTTCGCCAACATGATTAGCACATTGCTAGCATGATGAGCATGTTTCTAGCATGTTTTAACATGTTGTTAGCATGACTTAACACATTGCTAGCATGATTTAGCATGTTGTTGGCATTATTTAATACGTTGTTAACGTGAATTAGCATGTTGCTCACATGAATTAGTACATTGCTAGCATTATTTAATACGTTGTTAACATGAATTAACATGTTTTTGTGTTTTGGCACATTGCTTACATGAATAAGCATTTTGCTCACATTAATTAGCATGTTGCTAACATGAATTAGCATGTTGTTAGCATTATTTAATACGTTGTTAACATGAATTAGCATGTTAGCGTGTTTTGGCACATTGCTAACATGAATAAGCATGTTGCTCACATTAATTAGCATGTTGTTCACATTAATTAGCAGGTTGCTAGCATTATTTAACACGTTAACATGAATTAACATGTTTTTGTGTTTTGGCACATTGCTCACATGAATTAGCATGTTGCTCACATGAATTTGCATGTTGCTAACATGAATTAGTATGTTGTTAGCATTATTTAATACGTTGTTAATATGAATTAGCATGTTAGCATATTTTGGCACATTGCTTACATGAATAAGCATGTTGTTCACATTAATTAGCATGTTGCTAGCATTATTTAACACGTTAACATGAATTAACATGTTTTCGTGTTTTGGCACATTGCTAACATGAATAAGCATTTTGCTCACATGCTAGCATGATTTAATACGTTGTTAACATGAATTAGCAAGTTTGCATGTTTTGGCACACAGCTAACATGAATTAACATGTTTCTAACATGAATAAGCACATTGCTAGCTTGATTTATCATGTTTTGCTAGCGTGTTCTAGCATGTTGTTAACATGATTTAGCATGTTGTTCGCATGATTATCACCTATTGTCCTAGGATAGTCGTCAAGCTTTGATAGCTACAGCTTAAATACTCTATAAGTTTTATTGTACAAAAGTTTTGACTCGGGACTTTTCGTTGTTTTGATTGTCCGTTTAACGAAAATCGTAAGTCGGATCAGCTAGAAAAGATACAGCTACCCAAGTCAAAAATGTAACTGTTTCAATATGCATCAGTGACATTTAATAATTGGGCTTTCATCCTTGTTTATGTTTGTCTGTCTTCAGGAAAAATGTGAAATAAATCAAAACATTTTCTAAATTTGGTTGATTTGATAGAGAATTTCTCAGAAATTGTTACCATGATTCCTTTTACTTGTATTATTCATACATGTATTGTATTATTTGCGCCGTGTTTTCTGTGATATGACGTGTGTGTGTGTGTGTGTGTGTAGGTTTTACGGTTCCCTGCTGACTGCGTTTCTCCTGCTGTGTGCGGTCCCGGTGGGTTTGAGCCTGTGTGTGCTCAACAGCGCCCTCTTTCTGTGGAACAGAGACTTCTGCAGAGGTCAGTGAAGGCAGGGCCTCGGCCTCAGGCATGCCAATGCTGAACTTCACAGCTGGTCTCTTGTCGGAGTGGGCGTGTCTTGACCAGAGGAAGCTGCAGTGTGGACCAGACGTCACGCTGATAGCCAAATATTAAATAATAAACATACACATTACACATCGGTATTTGTATTCATTAGGATAGACATTTCCCCCTGATTTCCTGTCTCTCCTCTAGTTCTTCTGGAGCTGAAGGAGTTTGTTCACCCGAGGCGGGTCCAGCCCGAGGAGGAGGTCGAGCCGTGTGACCCAGATCAGGCACACCTGCTGGAACGCACACCCACTCCATCCAGTGTGGAGGTGAGAGAGAGTCACACTCCTGCTACAGCTATAAACACACATCTAGATGACAGATTATTCCTGTCTGCGCTACTGAATCCAGATTGACGTATTCTGTGAATGCACTTCCTGTTCAGGATCTTTCACCTGGAAACATTGAGGAGGCAGAGGAGGCGGAGCCTGACGACGAGTTTAAAGACGCCATAGAGGTCAGAAAACATCTATCTATCTGTCTGTCCATCCATCCTTCCATCTGTCTATCTATCCATCATCCATCTAATCCACCTGTCTGTCCATCCATCCATCCGTCTATCTATCCATCATCCATCTAATCCAACTGTCTGTCCATCCATCCATCCGTCTGTCTATCTATCCATCATCCATCTAATCCAACTGTCTGTCCATCCATCCATCCGTCTGTCTATCTATCCATCCATCATCCGTCTGTCTATCCACCCATCCATCCGTCTATCTTTTTATCATCCATCCATCCATCTGTCTATCTATCTATCTATTCATCATCCATTCATCTATCTGTCTATCCATCTATCTATCTATTCATCATCCATTCATCTATCTGTCTATCCATCTATCTATTCATCATCCATCTAATCCACCTGTCCGTCCATCTGTCTATCCATCCATCCACCCATCCGTCTATCTTTTAATCATCCATCCACCCATCCGTCTATCTTTTAATCATCCATCCATCCATCTAATCTATCCATCCATTAATTTATCTGTCTATGCATCCATCCAAACACCTACCCACCCACCCATCTGTTTCTATCATCCATCCATCATCTATAATCTATCCATCCATTCATCTATCTGTCTATCATCCATCCATCTATAATCTATCCATCTGTCTATCCATACTTCCATCCATCCACCCATCCGTCTATCTTTCTATCATCCATCCATCTATCAATCCTTCTATCTATCTATTGTTCTTTCATCTGACGATGAGTTTAAAGATGCCATAGAGGTCAGGAAAACATCTATCTGTCTGTCCTTCTGTCTGTTTTCTGCTTCTGACATGTTCTTTCATTTCTGCTGTTTGCCTGCTCAAGGAATCTCAGCTTGTGTTGCCGGTAAGTAGCTCCCTCTAGTGGCGTGGAGACTTACAGCATTAACATAGACTGTGCAAATAGTGTGTGTGTGTGTGTGTGTGTGTGAGAACATGAGTTGATATCAGCCTTCTCATTAACCAAACAGATTTAGTAGTGTGTATGTGTACATGTCTGACCTCTGACCTCTACTCTGCTCTCCAAGGAAACTCCTCTGGCTTTAGTGGTGAGTATTAGAGTAACTGAGAGCATTTCATATTTGAGTAAATCCTCATTAGCTCTAACCGAGTGAAGACTCATCCTGGACTGAACTGTCTTTGTGTGTGTGTGTGCATGTTTTTGCATCAATGTATATGCTCTGAATGCATGTGCACATGTTTATGTATGTAAGATGTGGATATTAGTGTATGATTATTAGTTTTTAGTCTGCCAATGTAAGGTGCATCTCACAAAACCTGACGTGTCTTACTTCACCATAAAATTACAATCAAAAAATAAATAATATATTTCGCTTAACCAAAGAGATGCTCTTTTTAAGACCAATAGTGTATTTGACTTTATTTCCATGATAATTATGCACACTTGAATGATTTTTTAATGTATGCTTCATTTTCTTTAAGCAGAATATAGTTAATTATGGGGTGAAATGTGACCTGTAAATGTGTTTGTGAGATTCACCTGTATGTCTTGACTGTGTGTGTTCAGGTGTGAATTTAATTTCAGATGCATCTCATTTAACCCATGAACACATTTAATCATTCAGCAGACGCTTTTATCCAAAGCAACTTACAAATTAGGAGAACAATAAAAGCAATGAAATCAACAATATGTATGTGCGCTGACGTTAGTCTAGCACAGTACACGTATCAAGGCTTCTTTTTAATAAAAAAAAAAGAATTAATAGAATAGAATAGTAAAAATTTGTATTAATGTGTCAAGTGATGAAACGTGCAGTGGATCCATCCAGACCTAATTCTTTTGAAAGAATAATAGTGAATGTATTTTGTCATAAGGGGCATGACTGTTGTAAAAGTGTCCGGCCCGTGTTTTGAATGTAGGTGAGGCCTGGAGCTAATTTGCTACCAAAGATTCGGAGGAGATGGAGAGCCCGTAAGGTGCCCACGCTCACCCGTCAATCATGATCTCTAGGTGTTCTAACCGCACCCCCTCGTGCCTTTATTCATTTCGGTGGCTTCTATTAACAGTGATCTTACAGGAAATGGTTCTTTCTCCAGGTCAAGGTTTCTTTAGTGAGGTTCAAACTCATGCTGAAAATGTTTGGGAATGTCCACTAACAATCATAGTGAGGAGTTGGGCTGATTCATTGTACATTTAAGAGGTACTCCGAATTACAAAATGCATTTGCGAATGTGTCCAATTTGGCATCTGAGTTGAATAATTGACCTGAGACATGCCCAACCTTCACTAGAGGCTGTATTTCGAGGGCTTGTGGGGTTATAATGGTGTTAAAGGAACACACCACTTTTTTTGACAATAGGCTCATTTTCCGACTCCCCTAGAGTTAAACAGTCGAGTTTTACCGTTTTCGACTCCATTCAGCCGATCTCCGGGTCTGGCGGTAGCACTTTTAGCATAGCTTAGCATAGATCATTGAATCTGATTAGACCGTTAGCATCTCGCTCAAAAATGACCAAATGAGTTTTGATATTTTTCCTATTTAAAACTTGACTCTTCTGTCGTTATATCGTGAACTAAGACAGACGGAAAATGAAAAGTTGTGATTTTCTAGACCAATATGGCTAGGAACTATTCTCTCATTCCTGCGTAATAATCAAGGAACTTTGCTTGGAAAAATTAAAAACTTTTCAGTTTCCGTTGGTCTTAGTACACGATGTAACGACAGAAGAGTCAAGTAAACTTTAAATAGGAAAAATATCGAAACTCTTTGGTCATTTTTTTGAGCGAGATGCTAACGTTCTAATCAGATTCAATGATCTATGCTAAGCTATGCTAAAAGTGCTACCGCCAGACCCAGAGATCGGCTGAATGGGTTCGAAAGCGGTGAAACTCAACTGTTTAACTCTAGGGGAGCTGGAAAATGAGCCTATTGTCAAAAAAAGTGGCGTTTCTTTAAGTGCTGTACGGCACAGAAATCTGAGACCGCTCACCAGTCATCGGATGACTGCAGGAAGTGAAGCTCAGCAGCAACAAACATGGGCTCAGATTTACAGGAGTCGTCACATGTGCCGCTACAGGCTGAGGGATTCGTCTGTTTGTAATGACTTCGGTAAATCTGATCTCCAAACCCAGAGCCCTCTACATACAGAACAGAACTAACACCGAGAGAAAACCTTCACACGAGGACAGTGAGCCATCAAAAGTACAGTGCACTGATTTATGTATGTGGGTCAATGACATATTGAAGAATGATCTGATTGGTTAAAACTCATGTGCCAATGTGAAACCATTTTTAATGGATGTTTTGAAATATATCAGGAATATTTGAGCTAATCAGTCTGGCAAAAAATGAATGTCATTGACCCATATATATATGTGAAAAATGTCAGTGTGTGATTTTTGCTAAAGGTTGTGTGCAGGTTTTGTCATGTAAAGGTGGAAGATGGAGGATCTTTTGGTTTCAAGCTGAACATGAGCGCTAATGGGTTCAGGTCTGTCACTTCTCATCTCCACAGAAGTTGAATATGATTCATTTAACTCTGTGTGCATGTGTTTATTTCCGGTAGGATGACGAGGACGTGTCTTTGGTGGTTCCTGAGTTTGACACCATCTCTGATAACGGGTTGCTGAGCAGAAACGAGCCCATCCGCAGTAAAGTGTCCAAACTTACTGAAAAACTTCGCAAGCGGGTCCCTACCAACGCCACCGGTTACTATGGAGCTATCATTGTTTTTCACCATATTATACAATCATGTGAAAAAGAAAGTGCACCCTTTTGAATTCTGTGGTTTTACGCATCACGACATAATAAAAAATCTTCAGCAGGTCTTAAAATTAGGTAAGAAACCTCAGCAACAACACATGACATATTACACTCTCATTATTTATTGAACAAAAATAAAGCCAAAATGGAGAAGCCATGTGTGACAAACTAAGTACACCCTATGATTCAGTTGCTTATAGAGCCACAATTTTGGCCTGCTCTTCTTTACAACGTTGCTTCAGTTTATTGAGAATTGTGGGCATTTGTTTATGCACAGTTCTCTTAAGCCTGGAACACACCGAGCCGACGGTCGGCTGTCAGGCAGTTTTCGTACGTTGGCCAACTAAGTTTTCTTGGCGTGTTCCGCACTGTCGGCTGACGTTGGTCCTCGCCGGCTATTTTTCAGCCGATTCCGGGCCATCTGATCGTTCTGATTGGCTGTTCTGCTAGCGAACCAGTGCTTTGTTTATATCCCTGTAGCTCTTCCGGTTTCCCGCTTTGAATAACGAAAACAGACGACTGCCACCAGCTGGTGCGGAAAGCTATTTCCTCTTACGCAGGCGCAGAACGGCCGTGCTACTTGGCCATCGGATGTCGAGCGTCGGCTTGGTGTGTCAGGGCAACTTTGGACCCAGACGCTTCCAATGTGAGCCGACACCGCAGTCTGCTTTCGTTGCCACTAGTTGGTCGGTAGCCACTAGCACCATTCATTCGGTCACTAGCAACATTTCAGTCGGGTTAAGGTCTGGACTTTGACTGGGCCATTGCAACACCTTGATTCTTTTCTTTTTCAGCCATTTTGGTGTAGAATTACTGGTGTTCTTGGGATCATTGTCCTGTTGCATGACCCAATTTCTGCCAAGCTTTAACTGTTGAACAGATGGCATCACATTTGACTCTAGAATACTTTGGTTTGAGGAGTGACTGTGAGGAGCCCAGGTCCTGTGGCTGCAAAACAAGCCCAAATCATCTCCCCTCCACCACCGTACTTGACCATTGGTATGAGGCATGAGGTGTTTGGTTTTCGCCAAACCTGGTGCTGTGTATTATCTCTACTTTCAAAGACATTGTTCCAGTAGTCTTGAGGTTTGTTCAGATGCAACTTTGCAAACCTAAAGGCCTGTACACACTGGGACGAATATCGCGCGCGCTTATCGCCAGCATTTTCCGGCGCGTCTTGAGTGTTCACACCCAAGCGATTTTCACTGGCGATGCTCCAAGTGAACGTGCACATTCAGTAGATGTGCTCCCACTACACAAGGTGGTGCTGCGGCACTTCACGCTTCTGACACTCACTTGCCACACAGAAGAAGAAGAGAGACCGTATTTACGTGCTTGCCAAAACCATAGATATACATAATAAAGGCTAGATGTCTCGTCCGCGCTGCTGGCCAATGGAGGTCGACGTCCGCACCTGGCGGCCATCTTGTCACAGGCAGCTCGCTCACTCGTAACATTGTGTTTTAATGGTGCTTGCACTTTTTAAAGAACCATATCTTTCTCAATTTTCTACCGATTTTCAAACTGTCTGGTTTGTTATAAACATCAGAGATGTAGTTATGACACTGCATACTTATGAATAATTATTCATAATTTGTTATTTAATAACACCAAGTGGTGTTTTACTGTCACTTCAGCAGCTCCAGACACATGAACAAAAGCGCCAATCTCATTGGTCGGCCAGTTTTTAAAGCGCTGCGTCAAAACATAAAAACGAACCCAAGGCGCTTTAAAAAAATTACACTTTTACGCCTGGTGTTTTGCACGTCGTTGTTCATACTCACATTGGCGCCCTTTGTTTAGTCACGAGGCGTTAAACGTTGGCGATAAACGTGCACGAAAATCGCCCCGGTGTGAACAGGCCTTAAGATGTGCTGCCATTTTTTTTGCTGCCTTCCTCCTGGCAACCCTTCCAAACATGCCATAGCACATGCCTTTTTCTTACTAAACTATCATGAACTTTAACATTTATTATGTTAACTGAGGCCTGTAGAGTGTGAGGTGTAGCTCTCGGGTGTTTTGCGATTTCTCTGAGCATTGCACGGTCTGACCTTGGGGTGAAATTATTGGGACGTCCACTTCTGGGAAGATTGGCACCTGTCTTGAATGTTTTCCACTTGTGAATAATCTTCCTCACTGTAGAATGATGGACTTCAAATTGTTTGGAAATGGCCGTATAGCACTTCTCAGATTGATGGCAGCAACAAATTGCTTCTCCAAGATCATTGCTGATGTCTTTCCTCCTTGGCATTGTGTTGACACACACCTGAATGCTGCAGACCAGCAAAATGCCCAAACTTCTGCTTTTATGGAGATGGAAGCAGTAAGGGGTACACTTAGTCACCCATTGTTTCTCCATTTTGGACTATTTTTGGTTAAATGAATAATGACATGGAGTAATATGTCATGTTTTGTTGTTCATCTGAGGTTGTATTTACCTCATTTTAATACCTGCCAAGGAGCAGAAGATTTTTATTATGTCCTGAAATGTAAAACCATAGAATTCAAAGGGGTGTCCTTTCTTTTTCACATGCCTGTATCTCTCTTTATAACCGTATTGTCTTTTTGTCCGTCTTCAGGAAACTGTTTCCAGTGCAATTCAGCGTTTTCTGTTTTAAAGAAAAGGGTATGGCTTCTGATCCTCGTTCTGTTAACATGTTTTTACGTTTTAACTGTTGTGTCATGATGTTTCACCGATAATCATTTAATTTCTCTAGAGAAACTGCAGTAACTGTGGTGCCAGTTGTTGTTCCCGCTGTTGCTCGTATAAAGTGTTCAAATCCAGTATGGGAGCCACAGGTATGAGTGGAAAAGTTTTGCCAATTTCTTTTTTTTTTTTTATGGAAGACGATTTTACACCCTGTTCTTTTTCTTTCTCTGAATGTTTAGCTCCTGAAGCCCAAAGAGAGACTGTGTTTGTTTGTTCTATGTGCAATACATTCCTCAGCACCAAGTAGGATTGGCCATCATCCTGAAAAATCAATCTTCCACCATCG